>WEKY01027116.1:3762-25917 GCA_013390045.1 Picathartes gymnocephalus | reverse complement strand
ATTTATTTATTTCTACAGACCAAACAGAAAATTGGCTTATTGATAAAAGTCACAGTGGCTGCTGATGATTAGATGCAAAGAGGCTTTTCCCTGTTAAGATGGATAAATAACAAGCCAGTTTGCCAATGACACCGAGCTGTGTGGTGCAGTTGAGATGCTGGAGGGCAGGGATGCCATCCAGAGGGACTTTGGCAGGCTAGGGAAGTGGGACCATGTGAACCTCAGGAAGTTCAACAAAGCCAAATGCAAGGTTCTGCACGTCAATTGAGGCAACCCCAAGCACAAACACAGGCAGGACAGAGAACGGATTGAGAGCAGCCCTGAGCACTTGAGGGTGTTGGTGGACAAGAAGGTTGAGCTGGCAACATCCATTTGCAGCCCAGAAAGCCAAATGTATCCTGGGTTGCATCCAGAGCAGCATGGCCAGCAGGGTGAGGGAGGGAATTCTGCCCCTCTGCTCTGCTCTGGTGAGACCCCACCAGCAGTGCTGTGTCCAGCTGAGGAGTCCCCAGAATAAGAATGACATGAACCTCTTGGAGCAAGTCCAGGGAAGGGTGATGGAGATCCTCAGAGAACTGAAGCAGCTCACCTCCAAAGACAGGATGAGAGAGTTGGGGTTGTTCAGCCCAGAGAAGAAAAGACTCCAGGGAGACCTTAGAGCACTTTCTAGTACCTGATGAGGGCTACAAGAGAGCTACAGGGAGACTTTTTACTAGGGCCCCAAGTGGTAGGATAAGGAAGAATGGTTTTGAACTGAAAGAGGACAAACTTAGTTAGATATGGAAGAATTTCTTTATTGTGAGGGTGGTGAGGTACTGAAACAGGTTGCCTAGAGAAACTTGGGATGCCCCATCCCTGGAAGTGTTCATGGACAGGTTAGATGGGGTTTTGAGCACTCTGGTCTAATGGAAGGTGCCCCAGCCCATGGCAGGGAGGTTGGAACTAGATGATCTTTAATGTTCCTTCCAACCCAAGCCATTCTAGGATTCTATGATATATGCAAAAGAAGTCTTTTACATTTAAAAGATAGGCTGAGTATTTGCATTCCTCCTCCTACTCCTCCCTCCAACACCCCATGACACAGGCACAGATGTCCAGGAAAAAGACTGGACTCAAAGCCAAAGATAAAAGCACTTTTCCCACAAATGTGCACTTAACCCCAGGCACTGATCCCAGAAACAGCTGATGTCTCCAGGCCCTTGAGAAATGTTCTGGGTTTTAGCAGACTGCAAATTGCAGCATCCCAGCCCTCATGGCTTCCATTAGTCAGCCCTAGCTAGGAAGTGGTACAGAAGAGCAACTTCTTACCCAGTGGGAGCAAGAATGGAATGTTCTATTTCAACAAGTAAAAGAAAACTGTAGCACTTTGCTCGTTTCAAATACGTGAGACCAAAATGACTCCTCAAAATACCCTTAAGTTTGGGGAATTTGTTATCTGGATTCACGTATTTGTAGATGTTGAAGTTAGGAAAGATCACTAACACATCTTGGCTCTGATCTCAAGGTGTTTCTATAACATGGCCACATGTGTCCATGCTATCATTGCTGTAACCACCTCAAGTACAAGGAGGAACAAAATTGCAGCAGCACAGACTTCTGTGTTGACCACATGCATCTGTCCAGAGTTTTGTGCCTTTGGCAACTAAAATTTATGCCCTTTCAGAGCCAGTGTCAATCCAGTACAGCTTATTCTTTAAGGGTTTGGGACTAATGAGTGAAACCTGCTTTAGCCATTGGGGATCGCTGCTGCAGAAGGCAAGAAACAGGTCCACTCTCTCCCTGTAATGACCCTGCTGTGGAGAGTGTGCAGAATACTGGGAGAAAAGAGAGAGTCTCTGCATAATTAGGAAGCTTGGTAAACTCTTCCAGTCAGTCCATCACCCCCTGCCATCCAACTGACTGGAGAGTCCATGTCACAAATGAAAGGGTGCATCATGACTTTCCTGCTGGAATATCTGGCACAGCAATGAAGTAGAAAAAGAGGAAATAAAAACAAGGACTCAAATAGAAGAAGTGAAGTAAGATAAGGATGAAGAACATCACAAAATGAGGAAACTTTGCATCAAAGGGAAGGTCAGTACAACTTCTCAAGAGGTGGATCCAGTCATGAAACAGTGGTTTGCATTTTTCCCCCAACAGTAAGGAAGCAGCTGAGAGAAGTTCTAACACCATGAATAAATTTAGCTGTGTTTAATCGCTGATGTGGCTTGTACTGGAAGACACCACATAATAATATAAACTGGCATTGCTGCACAGATCCAAAGACCTCTGTTGTCCTTCTTAGATTACTTTTTGTAGCAACTAAAGCTGAATTCTCCAACAGCACTAACAAAATGTTGCTAAGAATCCAGAAGAAGGTACGTATGGAGCAGGGGAGGACCTTTGACCTGACTTCTGCTAGTAGCATTTTGCTCAGATATAAAAACTAGTCTGACTTCTGTGGTAGTGCCAAACAAAGCTCAGAGTATATCCATTTGCAGTTTGTGCCGTAGCATTTTGAAGTTGCCTTTGGCTCTCCCATTTCTGTGTGATTCTGCCTTTTATCTGCCCCTTGCTTTCTTGGTACAAAAGCAAGTGTGATACCTGAGCCTTGATGTCTGGATTGGCCACTCCTCAAAAACACCGTGAGGCTCAGCGATAACATGCCATCCAAACAGTAGGGAGCACTTTAATGTCTTCTGTCTCGGGGACACAGCTGGCATTTGCCATACAAGTCTCTGTAGCCCCCTTCAGTGTTCATTCACTAATTGTTATCCACTGTTCCCACAGAGCACTTTGTTTTTGATGACTTATCTAAGTGGCACATTTATTCCCCTCCAAGCTTTGTGAGTGAGAACAAATCTAGTTTATTCTGTTAAAGTGAAAATTAAACCAGTGGAATCAGGAGTTATGCAAAATGAGACTGTAAAATGCACTGTCAGTTATCTACGTGACACTCTCGCTCCCTTCCCAGTTCTGCCTTCAGGAGCTCTCTTCCAGCCCATGGCTCCTACAGCCCTTCGAATGCAGAGTGAACACCAGGAGTTATTCTTCCTGAGTGAATAATGTACATGGCATATGACCTTCTGGGATACACCCTTTCATCACTAAGGAACCATGGAGTGAAAGTGCCTTTTCAAAGCAGCTCCTGATGCTGCTCTTTTGTTTTTTACCTAGAAAAGGGAGGTGTACACTGGTATAGTTCTTTTCCTTCCTCATATGCTGCTCAGAGGATTTCTGTCTGTAGCATCCTTTTCAGGGTGTGATGACAAGAAAGGCAAATGAATCATTCTTGGGTTTGCATCTCCAGAGCAAACATTAGCCCTTCCCTTTCTTTAATGCTGGCAGTGGAGAAGGTGTGGTCCTCAAGGGCTCACACAGATCCACTTGTGTCTTTTTGCTGCCTTGCATGTTCGGATGGGAGTCTCTGAGTAACTGTGGGAGTCTGTTCCCCCAGGTGCTTGCACAGGACCCAGCACTCTGGGGCCTCACCACTACTGGGCCACACAAGCCCAAAAACAACCAAGCACACAGCCTGGGATTTGGCTGGGGAGAAGTTCCGATCACAGGGTTACAAATAAGGGAGGTTTAGAAGCTTCCTCAGACCTGGAATGTGATCAATTAAACATGAAAAAATGTTTAATTAAACTTACTTGAAAAAGCCTGGAAGGGTCATGAGAACTGAAGGCGACGATGCCAGTTCCCCACAGCATATGGCAGAGCAGCCGCTCTCGCCTCCCTACTAACGCAGGACTGTCACTTCAGAGGGACGTGCAGCCCTTTCATTTTGCCGGCTGTTACCATGGCAGCAGAGGCATCAGCCTGGGGAGCCACCATCCCCACTGCCACCTTATGAACAGGAGTATGTCCCTCAGGGGACCCGATTTCACCAGAGGAAGGCAAACAGGGAAAAACTAGCCATTTTTCCACTGTTGGAGCCTGGCTGCTTGGCAGAGGACAGCATGCTGTGTCACTTGCCATGAAGGCCTTAGGGACCCCCCATGCTATGTGCCACTGGGATTGAAGCATTTTATTCTTGTATCAAAGAGAATTTATATTGGACATCTAAACTCCTTTAAAAGCAGGGAAGTCTTGATGTTCCCTGTGTTCATGGCTGTTTGATGTGGGGGCATTTCAAGGGGCAGATAGCCCTGTTTTCCCACTTCCACCTTGCACCACACACATCCTCAGGAACCCAAGGCTTGCCATGGGGAGCAGGTCTGTATTGCAGCTATCAGCTGGAGAGATGGGGAGCACTTTCAGTTTTCAGAAAGGACGACTGATTGAATAAAGGCTTCTTTAGATCTCTTAAATGATCATGATGAGCCCTTTCCCATGGGAAGGCATTATGAAAGCTAGCTTGAGTATTGAGGTAGTGAGCTTCTGGTTGTGGCAATGACTCATATCCTTGGCTTTGAAAGTCCTGCTGTCCATTTGCCTGTTGTGGCTTCCCTCAGCTCAAGCAGCAGCCCATCATTTGGTATTCTGTTTTACGAATACATAATGTGCTCAGTTATATGTAACCATGAAAGGTACAATCACAAACTTGAAAGCCTGTGGGATTGCAGGACACTAGGAGGATGAGGAGAGTTACCCAGTGTTGGTGGCTCTATTTTTGTAGTGCAGGGGAGAGATTTTTATAGGGTTGCAATGTGTCACTGGGAGTTTGCTGTTCAAGTATCATGAAGTTGGGTTTTTTTAAACATACTCATCTTTCCATATATTTTAGCCATATAAGAAGAAGAAGGGAGTGGCTCTGGCAGCCCAGACTTAGGAAATGAGCCCACACACTAGAGGCCAGGAAACAGGCAGAAGGTGAAGTCAAGAAAAGGACAGACAGGCTCAAAGTGCTGTCGGTTTTTCAAAGTGAAAAGAAGAAATTGAAACTCAATCCAGCAAACACTTAAGAACCAAGGAAGGGATGAAGCAGGATAGATGTACTATGATGGGATTTCAGGGTGAGGAAAAAGAATGCTAATGGGTATACTGTGTATCCTTTGTGTGTCAGAGAAGCTGGGGAGAAGTTGCACGGCATGGAAGTGAAGCAGTAATGAGCGGCCAGGCATGTCTCCCAGCTGTCAGGACAAAAGAGAAGGGCTTGGGTATTGGCTCTGTTGCAGAGCTGTTTTGATCCCGAGGGACTTCAATCAGAAAGTACCTTTCCTTGGGAGGTTCATTATCTCCCCTGTCTTCCCTGCAGTCTCTCGTTCTCTGCACGGACAGAAGTGGCCCCCAAACTCCAGAGACCAGGCTGCATCATAGTGGCCTCGTTCTTCCTTGCAGACCTACCAGCTCCCTAAAGGCTTCTGCCTTTCTGCACTCTGTCAGGAAATTATTTTGCTGAAGAGACAAGGCACAGTCATTGTAAAAACTATTCCAATTAAGATATTTAATTGCAAAGGAGGAAGAAACATCTGTATATTAAATGAATCACCCTGTTTACAGCACAGAAGAGTAAGGAATGATCTGAGAGGAAGCTGACATTTTGTCAGTCTGAGGCAGCTGAGTGCATCAAAGTAGCAGAGGACATAGTTGCTTTTACAGCAATGGAAAGGCAATTAACCTTGCTTTCAGTATAGTTCCTTGGGCATGTGATTGATTTTAAATACCAAAATGTGCCCTGTGTTCCAGCTGCCCCTCCAGCCTGTGCTCTCTGCTGGGCTGTAGGATGTAGGGGGGCTGTGCTGAGGTGGGGGGCAGCAGGGAAGGGGCAATTGCTGCAACCACAGCGGTGGCCACCTGTTAGCTCAGCTCGTTAACTCATCTAGCACCTGCTCCCACTCTAATGAGATGGGGGGAGGACCTCCAGCAAGAGTTTCTCTGCCTGGACACAATGCAATTACATTTGGAGTTGTTTGTCTGTCTCTGTGTGAAGCATAAGACACCAGAGGTGCAGCAGAGGCTGGAGCATCCTGACTAGTCAGGGGTTGTGGCTGCCTGTGTTGTGTGTATATTTTTAGTACAGCCTCCAGGCTTTCCTCTGAATTGCTGTTGCTGTGTGAGGAATGAGAGTGGCAAGAGACATCCAACAAGTGGTCAGAAGGAGGTGGGATCTCTGAAGCAGTCACTCTCGGTACGATATTGGCAGCAGTAGCGGTGTGCCTGGTTGCTTAACTATTAAATAGCATGTCTGTACTCCCACAGGATGTTCTGCAGTAATAATTAATAGTGATTACATAGTGATAATACAATGGTTATGCTAATAGTTCTATCAGCCTGCATGTAAAGAAAGATGAGGCAATACTATAAATACAGTACCTTGTGAAGAGCAGTGTTAATGACAAGAGTACTGCATATAGTAAATATGCTGATATTGTTTATGGTAAACACTATAGTTCCTCACCTACTATAATCAGTCTTTGCAGTTTCCCCACAATTAACTTTCGATGTTTCAGTCCTGCTCTTCTGTTTCCCCCTCTACCCTCAGCTGCATTGAGGTGCATCAAGATTCATTGCTTCCAAGTCAAGTAAGGAACCATGCTGGGTTGAATAGGTGCCCATTAATGTGCATGCTAAACCTCCCAGCAGAGACCTCAGTACCCATGACAGACAGGTGCTCAGTACAGCAACGCACTCAGGGCTTAGAAGGCTTTGCCCAGATCCCCAGTTTCATCAGTATTAATTTCCTTGCACTGTGTCACATAGAAATAGTGAGGAAGGTGGATGAGGGATGGAATGAAACCTCTTAAGCTGGCTCAGTTAGGTTAGTGTCCATTTTATCAAGGCACGCTTATAGATTCACTCCAGCTGTGCAAGCAAACCCAACCTCCTCTGAGCAACTGAGGAGAGCACAGAGGCACAGTGATGAGTGCTGCATGTTTGTGCCTCCTGCCAGTGGCTTCAGGAAAGAACTTGGAGCCATTTGTGGGGGGCTTAGTCCCTAGCTACTGATGATTTCTCAGGGTGCCAGCAACCAAAGATGAAAGGAGAAAGTTCTGAGGTTAGTGATGTCTTAAACTCTAGAAACCATAACTGTAGGGAAGCAGGGGTTAATCAAAGGAAGATCCTCTGTAGCGGCACTACTCAGGTAACCAGCTACAGCTGGGATGATGGGCTGCCCTTGGCAGAGTAAAGCAGTAGTTAGGTAGGCTAGTTCCGATTTCAAGACTCTTCCTCCTTAGCAGAAACCTAGGAAGGAGACAGGTTCAGAAGTCCCATGAGGAGGGAGCTAACTGGGGAGCATCTTGTTACTCATAGACTTCGGGGGATAGAAGACACTGGGGTTTCCTCAGGCCCAGACAGTTACACTCTGTGGAACAGGACACAGCTTCTGGTACACTGACCAACAGGTTGAGTGTTCTGGGATGATAAAAAGGTGCAAGGTATCCTCAGACAGAGGAAGAAACCTCCTCAGGAGTGTAACCACGTGTGAGGGATTACACAGCCTGGACCATGCTGGAGGCTGCCCTAAGGCAGGTAGCTCTGCCTAGAAACCTGGCCTGTGTTCCTGGCCTAACAAGGAGTTATACCTGTGGGGGAGCAGCAGGTGCAGGCACCAGCTGTGAACTTGCCCTGCTTGTTAAAGCCATGGTGGGAGGCATGACTGTGGTGCTTGTTAGAGGTCCATGGAGCATCCTAGTGGCACAGATCCGTACAAACTCGGTGTCCTTTGCTGTCAGCTGGTGGAAGATGCTGTACTGAGGTGCTCAAGAATATGAGCTGATGCGTGTATGGGGGTGCATTTTAAGAAGAGGTCCTGCTGTTATGGTTGATTTGGAGGGCATTCCAAATTCACTGGAAGGCGTTAATGGTGGTGGATCAAAGTAGACTTCTCAGTCAAGTACTGGATTGGTAGCATTATAGAATTAAAGACTTCTTCTCCTGGTGCTGGCTGAAAAGGTTGGAAGAAGTATTTTTTTTGCACGAGATATCTTCTTCCTTTTTGACTTGGGTGCTTGAATCAAGTACGTAAACCCCGCGCTATAACAACCCAGCCAGCTCTCTTACAAAGTTCCTTTGTGCAAACTATTTTCCAAGCTCAATTACTCATTGCAGTCACATTATTATTGCTCTGTATAATTCTGTGTATGGCCTTGAAGAGACTTTTAGGAATGCTTCAGTGCTTTCTAAGGGCAGAAGTGGCCTCATGGTGTGGTGGAATGCAGAGGGCTTTGAAGGAATGCAGAAGTATCCTCAACAGCTGTTTTTATTCTCTGAAGATCAGCATGAGGTACAGAGGGTCCAAGGTGCTAAAAGTATAATGTGCAGTGGTAACCTCTGAATCAAATCTGTTTCCTTAGGAGCTGAAATGTGTTACTTCCTAGTGTCATTCCAAAGATTTTAGTCCAGTGCCCATGTCCACTTCAGAGGAGTTGCCTCTGTTTTTTCTAGAGTTTACAATTCTGTTGTACCTTGGCGTAAAACATTGTCCAGCATTCCTGCTGGTGCAGCATCTGGCCCAGCAGAGGTGTCTGGGGCTCCCCCAGAGGACTTAAAGCCAAAGCAGCAGGGTCTGGGATGAACTTGATGTATGTAGGTAGAAGTCTACACTTCCCACACTGGGCATGAGCAAAAGTTTATTCAGTCTTTCTCACAGCCAAGCCAAGTGAATGAACTAAACCATGTGTCCTGGTTTGAAGGACAGGTCTCTGCTAGGGAAGGCAGGAGCCTCCCTTGGAATGACGAATGTGAACCCCTCCCCTCCGAATTATTGTAATTTTGAAATTAAGGGGTTCTCAGGCAAAGATATGGGAGTAGGAATAACAGTTCTTTACTAGGATTTATAACAGAGCAAACAAACAACAACTCTTATGGCACTAACAACAAACAGAACCAAGGACCCCGTCCCGACCCCCTGGCCTGAAGGCACTTTCCCCCCTCAGTGCAGTGATGGTCACAGCCGGCAGGGAGCACGTGCTATGGTGGTTCAGTCAGCAGGGGAAAACAAAACGGAAGAGAGGTTTTGCTTCACAAACCTCCTTGGAGCAGTTGATTCCAGTGCCCCAGCAGGATTCTTGGAAAGCAGCAAACTGGGACAGCAGGACGTCTCGGCAGGCGGGGGAGCGGGGCTGCAGCGCAGTGAAACCCAGAGCAGTGCCGAGGGAGCGGTGGGGGCGGGGGGCAGCAGCCGCCCGGCTCCTAGCCCAGCGAGGAGAGGCGAGCTCAGGGATTCCGGGCACCCGAGCAGATGGCAACAGGTTCAGTGGCTGCTCTCACAAGCACAGGCTCACCCAAGAGGCAGAAGAAAACAGCTCCAAGCCAGGGCTCCAGCAGCAGCAGCGAAAACAAAACTTCTCTCTCGCAGAGCTGCCTCTTCCCGTGTCCTCCTCCGAAAGCCAGTCCCGCTCCGCCCCTGCCCTCTCCTTTTACCAGTCCCCAATTCTCGAGATATTCCTCCACCCCTCCCCCCCCTCTTCGAGAGAAAACTCCCCGACAGAACAGTAAACATAGATGGGCCTTTTCTTTAGGCCTAGGTATAGCCTTTGTTTTTCTTAAGTACTCAGTGATTAAGGCTATTTAGCAACTGAATGGAAAAAAATTCTATACTGTTAAAAGGAAACAAAAGGAAAGACAACCCAACCCCCAACACCATGCCATACAACACAGAGCCTGTGCAAGGGTAGGACAAACCTCTCTGTGCATCACTTGTTCCCATTGAGGAACACAAGGGATGTGATGGCAGAAGTCAGAAGTAAAATGAGAGCTTTTAACTTTAAAAAACAAACAAAAAAAGGGATGAGTGGGAAGGAACAGGAGGACTAAAGGGAAAGAGAAGGAGAGCCTGCACTCTCATTTTCTGCTCTCCTTCCCTTCCCATTTTTCCCTGTTTGAAACTGTGTCAAATACCTTTGTGCCTGTTCCCCTTACTTCTCCCAAATTTCATCTTCTCTCTTCAGAGCTCTGGCTTTAAACATGCACACATATATGCAATTAAATGCAGGCCTTGACTTTTCACCTGGGAAACTGGAGGGATAAGGTGAGCTAAGCTTTTAATGACGACTACTCATTCTGGGAGGCAGGGAATTCAAACTGACAGTAGATGCTGCGGCACTGCTTAATCATGTCTTGCAGGGAAGAGGAAAAAATCCCCATGAATATGCTGGAGAAAAGATTTCCTAAATATATAAAGAAATTTTTATTTCTTTTTGCTTTTCCCTTTTCACCTTCTCCTTTCATTTTTCTTTTTATCTTTTTACTTTTGTGCCAAGTGGAACACTAGGTGTTAAATACTGCAGGTTTGATTGTGGTTTTTATTAAGGTGGAAATGTTAATGTGCAGCTCTGACCCCTAGGATAAAGCTCTTTGTGCCAGGATATCTTTGGTTTGAGTTTGTTTTTTTTTTTTTTCCTTGTCTTTTCTCCTCTGTATCTCTTTTAAAGCATTTAATGGACCAGGTTCATTTGGGCTTTTTCATCCAGTGATATGACTGAAGTTTTACCACTGACACCTTTGACTCTAAGTGATTTTCTTGATGGGAGGGTGAACAGCATAGGAGTTTAGTGGCACTACTTCCAAGGCAAGCACAGTTGGAGTTGCTTGAGGAAGAAAAGAAAAAGAAAAATTGCTAGTTTTTGTCCCACAAAGAAATCACTGACAAGTTTTCCAGCATTCAGGAAGAGAAAATTGTTCTTTTTTGGTGACCACAGGCCAGCTATGATTCATAGTCCAATTTGATTTACACTAGTCACTGGGTTTTTTCCACATAATTCCAGGATTTTTCCCTGTGCTCTAGAACCAGTAAGTACTTGCCTTGGTAAGCAAACGGAAAGATAGGATCAGGCACAGAAACTCTGCTAGGATAATGGGTATGAGTCCCAGGAAATGGCCTTCTTACAGAAGAAAAGCAGACTAGAAAGTAAAGTGTGCACACATTTTAGAAATACAGCATCTCTGCCAAGGCACTGGAAGGCATCCCATCTCCACCTCTTTTTGTCCATGGTACACAAGCTTGTGCTAGGGCTGTGTCAGGCAAAGCCTGCTCCCCTTGGAGCTGCTCTTGTGAACTTTCTGCAGTGTGGCTTGTTCTGACTTGTGCTGAAGCCTCTGATTTGCCAGTCTCGGTTCAGGCAGGGCTGTGGAAATGTCCTAGTCACCACCACAAGCTGCAGCGACAACTTCCAGACCTTTCCCACTCCCTTCTTTGGATTAAAGAGTTTGGTGAGAGTGTGAAGCTACTGCATCTGAGTGTGATGGTAAAAGACAGAGGTCTTGCCTTCCATAAATGACTGCAAATTACTTATAGAGGGATACTTTGCAAAGTGGTACCATGCACAGGGGTTTAACATTCTTAATATCCTTTAAATGTTTGAATTAAAGTTTACTGAAACTTTCTTACATTCTTTAAAGAGGATATAGTTAGGGCCAAATTTGTTAGAAGCCTGTCTATGAAATGAGGTAGAGACGAGTGCTCAGAGTTCAGAGGACAAGTTAGTCAATAGCATTATTGAGTTCTTGCTCCTTGTTTGTTTCCATGCTTCAGGGAGAGCTGGGTTAACATCAGCATTTGAATGGGTTTGAATACCTGCATCTGAACTTGTTCTTACAGTTCTTGTTCTGAATGGTGTTTTGGTTTTGGCTGGGATAGTTCATTTTCTTCCTAGTAGCTGGTGCAGTGCTGTGTTTTTAATTCAGTATATATCAGTATAACACACAGATGTTTTAGTTGTTACTGAGTACTGCTTACCCTAAATTAAGGACTTTTCACTTTTCTGTGCTCTACCACCTTGAGGGTGTACAAGAAGCTGTGAAGGAGCATTGCCAGGACAGCTCCTCCAAACTGACCAAAGGGATACTCCCTACCATTGAATGCCATGCTCAGTAAACAGGGGTGGAGGTGTCTGGGATTGGTCAGTGAGTGGTGAGCAGCTGTGCTGGGCATCAGTAGTTTCTCCTGGGCCTTATTCTTCTCTATTGTATAATTATTAGTAGTAGTAGTAGTAGTTTTCAGTTTTCAGTTATTAAGCTGTTCTTATCTCAACCTGCAGGGTTTAGTTATTTTCCCCATTGATTCTCCTCACCACTGGGAAGAGGGTAGTGAGAGAATGGCTGTGTGGTACTTAGTTGTTGGCTGGGGTTAAACACTGGGTTTCTACTTGGCATCTCCTGGCAGCTTTCTGCTATGGACTGTGTCTGTCTATGCTGCATTACAGCTGAGGCCTCTGCGTAGCCTGCTGTTAACTAGGAGACCTGTCTGTCTTACTGATATGAAAAACCTGTCTATTTTGCTACTGCCTCTGAATATCCTCTGCGATGCCATCATGACCCCTCTGATTAATTTCCACAATGTAGCTTTGCCAGGTAGACCTCAGCAACCTTCTAGATGACCTCCCTAACGTGTTGTTACTCACAGAGTTCCCACTATTAAGAGCTGAATAATCTGGCCAAATTTATCACCTTCAAAGAGATTTATGGAGTGGCATGGCCTTGGCATACAACACGGACTCCCTTCTCCAAAGATATCTTGTGCACAAAATTTTTATTTCTTGGCCTCAGCTCTTTTTTAGATGCTGCTCTTCTTTCATTTGAATTCTTCAGCTTAGAAAATTGGTATTGTGTATGTGTACAGTGTGAGTCAACTGTGATAAAGAAGTGCCCCAACCTATGTGGTGTTTAGTTTAGGATTTAAAAGTTTATATAAGGTCCTTTGCTTTAGATAGATTTCTCATGTGACTTTAGTCAAATGGGAGGTGTAACAAGGAATTTGGTGGTTGCCTAATGAATCAAGATCCATAGGGATCTGGGCTGCCAACTTGTGCATATGCATAGAAAGCATTTAAAAAGCTAATATATTCTTTAGCTTAAAAAAAAATAAATATGCATGGGCTTCTCAAGAACACTTGAAATCCCAAAGGAGCCGGTTGTACCCTTTGCGGGTCTTTTAGTGCCACTTAGTCACTAGAAAAATGCTTGGTGAATTTTGCTGTTGGTCTTCATGATTACCTTATTTTGCCTGGCTTGTGCACTGTGCTATGAGCTGCTTCCCTGAGACACAGAAAGGCTACTTGTGTGGAGTTGGTGTTGGGCTGGTGTGGTGCCTGGGAAGGAGGCAAGGGACACTCCACAGATGAGTGTTACAGGGATTCCCTATCCCTGCAGAGGTACATGTGAGAGTTGGGTTGGTTTGTTGTTGTGGGAAGGGTTGTCTCGGCTCTGTTTTCATCTGAGGGCTTGTTTCGTACCTCCTCCTTCACGAGGTGAGAGGAATCTCAGCCCAGGGTAAAGTCACTTTCTTTTCTCAGTTGATTCTCCTGATCCTGAGGGAAGGGCTTGTGAACAAACAGCAGGATAAATGCAGTTTGTGTTGGTGGCCAGTTCTGCTTAACATTTACCTGTCCTCTGTGAGCTATCACTGGGCAGAGCTGAGGGGCAAGGGAACCCTGGAGGTCTGAGGTAAGGAGCTCAGTCTGCTGGTTTGCTGCTTCCCTTGATCTCCACCTCTTGCCTTGACATCTCCTTCTGTGAGACTCTCATAAAGAAGTTCAGCATAGCCAGGCCAGATTAAGCACTCTGATCACTCAGTAACATACATTTCAAACCACGTTCATAGCTCTAGTTCACCTATCACACCTTTTTGGGGAGGGAGCAATGGAAAAAGGAAAAAGAAATTACAGCAATGTAAGCAACATGCTAGAGAAGGGAGAAGCAAAAGGAGAGGAAGCATTCAGTTTGATCTGTTGTCAACTCAAAATGCCTTGGCCATGGACTTGCCTTTAAGGTGGTGTGAGAGAGGTGAGACTAACAGTGCAGTCGATATGTCAAGAGGGTATGTCTGGGAAAAGCATTTATTTAAGACAATTGTGATCAAATATTCATCAAGTTGCTCTCCCACCATCCCACTACAGCTTCTTTCTTGCCTTTCTCAGCTGGAAAAGACTTCATAGTGAAAGAAGGAGCAGCACTTAAATGCTTATTTATGTTGTCATTTCTAGGCATTTTATCAAGTCTCTAATGAAATAGATTTTCTCTCAAGAGGTACATATTTTCTGAGCCAGAGGGGGAGAGCACTACAGATTGCTGAAAAGTCTGCCCGCATTCAATACATTTGTTGCATTATTAATGATGATAAAAGTGAGAGGTTATAAACATTTTCTTTTCTAAATACTAATTGCAGCTGACCTTAGCTTAAAAAAAAAACAAAACCAAAAAAAACAAGACCAGACAGGAGAGTGTGGTGGGGCAGGGAAAGCACAAACAAACCCATTGAGTCCAAAATGTAACTGTCAAGACAAAACTTCTTTCTTGACAATCCCCAGTGCTTTCACATATATCATTTCTAGAAGCACTGCCAGAGCTAAACCATTTGAGACTAGAATTATAGCAGAGATTAGCAGGATTCTGTTCCAAGAATATCTTTATGGTGATCACTTGTCACTTGTCATTACAAATAAATCCTACTGGTCTTCTTCCCTTAGTCTCATCCTTGGCTTACTTACACTTGAGAAATCATTCTTCTTGTCCCCTCTTTTCCAGCAAGCAAAATTCATGTTGCCTTTCAAATGGCTGTTGGTTTATCCTGACTCAATACAGCCGTAGTGGAGGGGGATAGATACAGGATTTTTTCACACTTGTTTTTCATCCAGGTGCTGTAAAAATGTGTTTTCATTGTTACTGGCAGAATACTGGACAATTCTGTGGTATCACTTGGAACAGCAGTGTGAACACAAAGGTCTAGATAGGTTGCCTTATATCCAGTTGCCTCAAACAGAATGAGGGATGTTGAGGGGGGCAGGGTTGTTTTTTGTTTTTGTTTTGTTGTTGTTGTTTCTTGTTGCTGCTTTTTGGTAGGTTTTTGTTTGTTTTGTTTTGGGTTTTTAAATTATTATTGGGTTTGGGCTTTTTTTGGGGGGGGTTTGTTGTCATTTGGGTTTTTTGTGGGGGTGGGGCTGTGTTGGGGGGTTTTTTGGTTGTTGGTTGGTTTGGTTTTTTGTTCATTTGTTTGTTTTTTGTTTTCTGTGATTATGTATCATAATAACACCCAGAGCATTCAGCCAAGGCAAGATTCCTGTTCCATGTATATACAGCAAGGGGTTGTTTGAGTAAATGGATAGAGAATGAGGACATGAAGAAATAAAGCAGGTTGTTCTTATTCCTACATCTGTGCAGGTTCCATGGTAGGAGAACCCAAGCATCATGAGCCTTGCAGTGCTGTCCTATCTCCTCCTCTCAGGTACTAATACTATCCAGGCTCTGGACAGGGTGGTTCATAACTAGACTATCTGCTGGTGGTGCTGTTGTTCAGAGCAGCATGAGACAAATTCTGCTGGTTGAATTCATCACAGCTGTAATGAAAGCCACTGAGTTTTTATGGGTGATGCTGCGAGCAGGCTGTGGCATCCTAGGTCTAAGCAACAGAAACGGAATTTGAAACAATTAAGGATGATATTGTACCATTGCATGAACAATTGTAGTTGTTTATCTGTATGAACCCTTGGAAGGATTCAGGGTTGAACAGAGCTGCCCACAGACTTCTCTTGCTTTTTCTGGAGCTTATAAAGAGACACTGTGGTTCAACACTGGAGTTTAGGCTTTGGATATGCTTTAAAAATACTGAACGTGTTCACTAATGTGTTGGCTTTGTTTGCAACAGAATGCCTTATTTCTATTTATTATTTCACTCATTTATTATTTATATTACACTAACAGCTAGAGGCCTCTTTCTGCTAGGTGTCAGACAGATCCTTTGTAGGAGGAAAGTTTGTATTCTAATACTCTGCCTGAGAGGCAGGAGTGTGTTCAAAGGAAGCAGCAAATGAGTTGCAGAACTTGGGAAAGGACCTGTCTCTCCTGAGTCCTGGCTTCTTGACTTAACTTGTGACCCTCATAAACAGCTGCATGAAACAAAGCTATTGCTCTCATTTTGCATGAGGTCTTTAACTTAAACTGATTCCAAATGGGAACCTTTAAACACACTAAACAACCAGTGCTCTATTTGGATGGAAGGATGGTCATTCTGTAATATATCTGCATCTGAAGAGGCCTGCGCTGCCTGAAGCCAGCGGCCTCTCAATGTTTCTGGGGCCTAAGCTGATTTTTCATGGGGTTTCTACATGGCAGGAAATTGGAGCCCTTGCTTAGCTTCTCTCTTTGCTACCAACATATTGTCCACATCGCATGAGATACCAGGGGAATCTTCCCCAGATGTGCAAGTTAAAAACTAGAGGGTTCTGATGGCCTCGTGCCTCCCTTGTCACTGAGTTTAAAAGCAATCTGTCAGAAAAGGACTAAACCCTTGGGGATTCACATTTGCTTTCGTTAGGATAATTAAAGAACAGAATAAGCAGAACAGACAGACTTGTCCCTTTTAAGATGCAAATGAGGGATTTTCTGACTGGGGTTTTGGAGTCAGTTTCCCTTCATTCTTATGCAAAGTAAAATACCAGTTTGAAACATAATGGAATAGCCTTAGCATCTTGATTTAATGAGTTTTCTACCAGTGCTGGGACAAAGGTGATTTCCCCTTAACTTGCATACTTTTCCCACATGGCCATTTTTATTGATTATGGCCCCGTATGTAGGATTTTGATGTGGACTGTGAAAACTAAGATACTCTTTGGAGCCTTGGGCTCTTCTCTAGAGACCAGCTGTAATCCAGGCAGCCCACTTGAGACCTATATTTTCCTCTGGACTAAGCTAATGACTGCTGGTAATTTGCTACACGACTTGGTGTTTTCTGACATGGGCTGAGCATTGCTGTCATCTCACAAGGGCAGCTCCTGTCATTGAGAGTGCACAGCATTTTCTGGGGTGGGAACCACACAGGCAGTGTGTTCTTATACAGTGACTAGAGTCATGCAGGGAATATGCTGCAGCACAAATTTCTGTGGGGACATCAAGCTGCTTCCTGGGTTTTAGGAGCACCCTGGCCTGTAGAAGAGTTCCTTACTCTCCCTTCATGCCCCAGAAAAGATCAGGACTGGTTCCTGAGGTTCTCACCTCCAGGGAGGAGGCAGCTGCCAGTGCACTCAGACAGGTCTGTGCTGAGAAAAGCTCAGTAGCAGTGGCTACAGTGGATCATAGAAGCATGAGATCTGATTGTGAGACTTAGAAAATGTGGTGCATTTGCCTGAAGTAGGTACGGTAATGAAGAGACTTGCGGTTGTGTTTTCAGAGAAGTGTTTTTGACATCTTGTCTAATATACGTGGTATTCTTGTCCTTTGCCAATGCAGCAACTTCTTACGTTCACTAATGTTCTGGCATGTCTGCACACTTATTCATGCCATTATTTCTGGCATCAGCCTACTTTTTTTCCCCCTTCAGTTAGGCCAAATAAACATCAAAGAGATGCCTTTTCCTCAGGGATGTCACTGAACAATATTCTGACGGACAGGGTGATTTTTCTTATTATTTATTTATTAATTTTCTCTGAGAGGATCTAGGCCCTTCCAAAAGCACTGCTTGGTTTAGTCCCACTGCGCTGGGACTGTATGCACACACAGCACTACTCCACACATGTGTGTGGCGTCTTTGTCTCTGACAGAGTCAGCTCTTGTTCAGGTGGTAGACTTGCTCTTCCTTGCTTGCTGTGGTGTCAACACTTCTGTCTCTGGCCCTGGGACAGGTGCCAAAAGCCATGTGCAGGGGAGCAGCAATTCCATGGAGACTACACAGAGCGCAACGCTAAGCAAATAACAAAATCATTGTGGCATACTGGCCTTCACCTCTCTTTGTAAACACTCAGGTATTAAATATAAATTAATGTTCCAAGGATGCATGTTTCCTCAGGGATTCCTGTTTACTTCATCATTGTTAGAGGAAAGTTACTTCCCTTGAGGGCTGGAAACCAAGAAAAATCATCTCCTTTTTGCTCCCTCTCCCACTTCCACACTTAGGATCATAGAATGGAAGAGAATAGAATAGAATCATTAAGGTTGGAAAAGACCTCCAAAATCACCAACTCTAACTGCTGACTGAACACCACTGTCCACTAAACCATAGCACTGTGCCATGCCCAGTTCTTTCTGGAACTCTTCCAGAGATGGTGATTCCACTGCTTTCTGGGGCAGCTCATTCCAATGCTTAACTACCCTTTCAGAGAATAAATTCTTCCTGATGTCCACCCTGAACCTCCCCTGACACAATTTGAGGCTATTTCCTCTTGTCTCGACAATTTTTCCTTTTTTTCCCTTACTTCCTTCACCAAGCAGTAGCAGTGCAATGACCCTTTCCAAGCAGGAGTGCCCTCATATACACAATACGGAGTGAAATGTTAAGCATGCTATAAACCTCAGGAGCTGTCCTCTTAACACAGGAGCTTTGCCTGACTCTGGACCATGTTTCTTTAAGTCATGTCACTCCCCTGGGCAGCTGTCCAGCTTCTAGTGCTTGATGACAGCCAGTTCACCAGGGAAAAAAGGCTGAGATGAAAGCTTAAAGGTCACTGTCCATCTTCTGATACAGTTGCACAGTAGCTCAGGTGTTTGTTTTCACTAGCTTCACTTAATTGCTTCAGACTAAAAATTTGCTCTGCTGTTCTTTAGTAATTTTACAAATTAAATAATGTAGCTGGAAACATCACCTTCTCGTTGGGTGCTTTATTTTTATATGGTAAGTTGCCTTGCTGTAGAAGCAAGCCATCATTGGCTGAA
This sequence comes from Picathartes gymnocephalus, assembly GCA_013390045.1. Taxonomy (NCBI): domain Eukaryota; kingdom Metazoa; phylum Chordata; class Aves; order Passeriformes; family Picathartidae; genus Picathartes; species Picathartes gymnocephalus. The sequence continues at coordinate 7,413 of WEKY01027116.1, read as the reverse complement.
CTGCAAGTGCAAGATTATTACTGAATATATTATCTTAATTACATCACACGGGTGTCATGTCCACTGCAAACTACTGATGAGATAATCCTAAACCACACCAGCTGTCAGCAAGAGAAAAAGAGGTAGGTTAGGGATGCATTTAATTTTTGTACACTTGGCTACTTTGCATAAACAAGCCATTGCATCAGTATCAGTTTGAAAAACATGCAAACTAATTATGAGCAAATCTCTTTAAAAAAAAAAAAAAGTCTCTCATGGAATCCAGGATGTAACGTGCTGCTTGTATTTTTTTCAGTGGGAAGCTCACAGCTACTTCACTCATAGCTTCTTGCAGCAGGGAGCAGGCAGATCCAGCAGCTGTAGCATGCTCTGGTCCCAGATGGATGAAGCACATATGCCACAGTACAGAAGCCGTGTCACTAGGGAAGTGATCAAAGCTTACTATTTATAACTCTTGCATTCGTAGTCTCCCTCTGCCTTAAATCCAGGAGCACAGCTCTTCCCTGTCCCAGCTGCTTCCAGGAGAAGGTGCTGTTAGGAGCTGTAGAAAATCATTAGCACCCACAGCTGCTTCATCCAGTCACCTTCTAAAGTCTTCCATTTTTCAGCTTGTGTGGTGTCGCCAAATGCACAGCAGTTCTTACAAACGGGATTTGGCAAAATAAATGAGTTGAAACTCTGCAAGACGATTATTCATCATAGCAGAAGGCTGAGCTGCCACAGTGTTTGTCAGCTGTAGTGCCTTTGTTATCAGTTCCATCACCAAAGCCAGTGCATGTGTCACGTGATAAAAATCAGACCACTGGCCAGGGGGCTTTCCCTTCTGCTTTTACAGCTAAGAGGAGAGGTTGAGGTGCATGAAAACAGTTCACACTTGCACTCTTTGGGCACAGACACAGCATTTATTTATCTTGCATTTGTTTTAGCTTAAGGGTGTGGGCTTTTTCCTCACTTCTCTGCTCTAATGGATAAAGAGAGCGTGGTTGTTCCATCTCTCCCCACACCCCTCCTTTATTTACCCCTCTTCTTACTGTTGCATTGGTCATTCTGGAAAGGAGAGAAATAGAATAGTTTAGTGAAAAGGAGGAGAGAAAGATGAGAGAGCTGGAAACTAATGGAGGGCAGGCTGAATGACGGATAACCTGTCTCCCTTTCTTACATATTTCCTCTGCAACTCTTTCCAGTCACGCTCATGTACTTTCTCTCACTTACTCATACGAAAACATCCACAAACTGTCATCTAAACTTTAATTTTCCCACCCCTACCCTTTTTCCTCTTCCTTTTCTTCCTCATACTCATTAATTTCCTCTGTTGAATGTATTCAAGGGGAGATATAAAAACACTTGAGATTCATTATGGTGTGGGAAGGTAGAAGCCAGCAGTAACGTGAGCTGGTTTCGAGGAGGAAAGGAAGTTCAGACAACATGAGAAACATTGGAAACTCCATTATTTCTGGACCCTACTGAGGCTAAGTGCAAGTCTTCATATGAGAAGGAACAGCCCTATTGCTACTGTTCCTCATAGCAACTTTCCCACATGCTGCTCTAAAGTCTAGGTAATTTCAGTGGGATCAATATTCTAGGCACTGTCCTGCACCAAGAAAAGCCCTGGGAGTGGTCACCTTTGCTTCAGGAGGTCACCATGGCCATGAGGGAAAAAGGCAGTATTGAAGAAGAGGGAGCAGTTGAAGTGGCCTGTAATTTTGGATGCCTTGGTCTGCTCAGCATTTGAGACTGGCAGGACTTGAATTTCCAGAATTCACTGTCTGGGGCACCTCGGGCTGGCCCCCCAAAGATGACCTCATCTCTTACAACATTGCTTCTTTTCCAACGCAGATACCCAATGGAGACTAGGGGCTGCAGAGAGAACTATATTTTTGTGACTTTTGTAACCCCATCTTGCCTTCCACCAGCTCTCTCTTCCTTTCAAACTGCTGTTTTGAACAAGGAAAAATGAACCAAAAAACCTGCAAAAGGGATGTGCACACAGATGTTTTTATCTTTACTTCCAAGGGAGGCCTGCCCTTTGTACCCTTTTCCCAAATAACCAAAATCCATCAGATAACCTCTTAAGACCAAGCCTAAGGCAAAATCAATCTCCAAAGGAAATAGCAATTGCTGTTGTTCAGACAGCAAGCAGAATGTGAAATCCACATTGGCTTATTAAAACACAGGCTTTGCCTTTCTCATCTCTGATGATGACAAGCAGCAATTATTTTTATTACATGCACACATGGACACACGTGGGTAAAATACAGACTGTTTTAAAGGTAGAGGTTTCCTGGGAGTGCTTGTAGTAATTCTCATCCCTCCATCACTGAGAGTGGGTGAATCCTCCTTGAGCAATATCCTGTGTCAGCAGTTGAATGAAGTGCTCTGATTTATCTGTTTCCCTCTGGATTTTATTATCTGTTCTGTTTCCTTGCAAGGGCTGGATTTGAAGGGGAAATGTATGGAGGTTAGACAAGCAAGTAGTGTGGACCCACCAGCTGGGGCTCTAATGTACAGCCACAGGTTTTTAAAAGTCAGTGGGATAATAGCACCAAATTGGTCCCTGAAAAGAAGGATGCTTTGAGCAGAGGGTTTTTTGGTTTTTTCTGGGGAGGCTGGAGGGCTTCTGATTACAAGAAATCAAGAGAAGAGTCAGTCAGGCATGAGATAGAAACCTCACAGTGGGGAGATAGCTCAGTGGAAAATGGCTGTTGAGTAGGCAAACTTTCTTAGTTCTTCATAAATGTAGAAAATTATTATTATCATACTTTTTCTTTCTCCTTATCTTGCTTCTCTGTGGAAAGGAAAACGATCTCTGCCTCTCACCTCCGGTAACCCTGGGGTCACTGCAGTCATGCAGGGCACCCTCCCTCTGCTTCTGCTTCAGTGCCTTATGCTGGCACCCAGCACACCCCACAAAGTAACCTGGGATGGTTTAAGGAGCTGGCAGTGGCTTTCTTCAGTTACATTTCTTGCTTTAAGTTTATCCTTCCCCTTTCCTCCCTCCACCCCCCAGCCCCTTCCTGAAGTACATCTGTGATCAATCCAGCTGCATGAGCTTGTTGTGTAGTGACCTGCTTTGGGCTGTTTCATAACCTGGAGGCCTTTGGTTGACTGGGAGAGCCTGGTGTCAGGTGAAACCCGGACACTTTGTATTCACCCTGTGATAGGTGATGCCTTAGGAACACAAATTGAAGGGGAAGGCAAAGCAAATTAACTCTGATAGGACTGGGGACCAGTCAGCTACTCTCTTGACAGATCTGCCTTGTCTGTGAGTTTTTCTATTTGTCACTGTGAAGATTTCCTCTCTTTTGTAATTTCTCTCCCATGGTTCAAGCAGAGGCTTGGGAACTGAGAACTCTGTTTTTTCCCTAGATCCCTCAGAATTTCATGGAGGCACCAATTTGTTCAGGTCAAAATAGACTTGTGTGATCCTCTCGTGTCACTTGCACGGGAACTGCTTTGTGTCTTTCACATGCCTAGCTTTGAGGGCTTTGTTTCTGCCTGTGGTCTTGACTCAAAATGTGATGCTGGGATGCTTCTTTCTTTCGTTATGCAGTGCTGTTGGCCACGTAGTAAAAACAACGTCTCATGGAGGGGGAGAAGCAAGAAGGCGCCTGTGTTATGTTTGGTTTCTAGCAGGTCTGATCAGAGCTTTTT
>WEKY01027115.1:63902-98798 GCA_013390045.1 Picathartes gymnocephalus | reverse complement strand
GCCAAAGGGATATTCCAGACCACATGGCATCATGGTCTGCAATAGAGTAGGGGGATGGTTGGCTGGGTGGCGGCTGCTCAGGGACTGGCTGAGCATCACTTGTCTTTCTCGTTTTTTACCTTTTTCTCTCTCTTATTTTCTTTTTCATTATAATTTAAAAAATTATAGTAATTATTGCTATTTTATTTTCTCCTATTTCAATTAACAAATTGTTCTTATCTCAATTCACAAGTTTTCTCACTTTTTTTCTTCCAATTCTCTTCCCCTCATCCTGCTGAAGGGGAGTGAATGAGCAGCTGTGTGGTGTTTAGTTGCCAACTGGGATTAAACGATGACATGAGGAGTTTGAACGTACAAGGGAAATCTATATAAAATTTAACAGGGGTTAGTTGTGTGTATTAAGAATGAAAAAAGTTAATGATTAACAGATTTCAAACAAGATTTAGACAGTAGATAGGAATGACTAAACTGTAGAGAATCACAGGACCAGTTCTTTAATCTTATCTCCTCTGTTTCTGCACTGCTTTTATCCTTCCTCCTAGGAGCATTTGAAAAATATACATATGAACTACAAAATAATTTTTATGTTTCTTTTCTTGCTTTGTTTTTCAAGTATTTATTGTTGTCTGGCTTGATTTATGGGTGACTTTATGAGTGTATAAACATAAATATTCATTTATACAGGATCGTTTATTTCGACCACAGAGAAAATGTTTTAAGCCTCTGAAGTACCTGGAAAAAAACAACTCGATGTACAGAATTAATTTGTCTACTCCTTAACAAAGATTGCAGTCAATACGTTATGAGGTTAGTCACACCAACAGAAGTAGTTGTTAAGCTAAATTATTCAATGAGCAATGAAATACATTTAGCCACATCCATTTCTTCCATCAAAAAAAGAGTATCTAGCCATTACCCTGATGTTTCTTTAGAAACAGAAGATGCTTTTATGCAATGCAAAACATTAATTATGTGGACAGTTTTTCAGTATTTTTCTGTAAATAAAATTACATTTAGTAAACAAGTGGGAAAGAAAAAGAAAGAGTACAGAATTTTTATAAGAATTAGGTTTTTAACAGCAAATTTCATACCTCCAATCTCTTCTCCACAAACTGGCAACAATTTTATAAATATTGATCTTTATATCAGGTACTTCAGCCAGCAACTGAAGAAAATAAACAAACTAATGGTGTTTCTAAGAGCAGCTGCTATATAATTCAGGAAATGTTTACCTTTCTCTTTTTTTGCTGCATAAAGTATTATTGAAGAATAATATTTTGGTGTTTAAAGATATGCAACTGGTTAGATTATCTTAACTGTGGTTGTCACATGAAAGCTAAGAATATGTTATCATAAAATCATAGAAAGGCTCGAGTTGGAAGGGACCTTAAAGATCATACAATTCCAAGCACCTTGCCATGAGCAGGGACACCTTTCACTAGACCAGGTTGTTCCGAGCCCCATCCAAACTGGCTTTGAACACTGCCAGGAATGGGGCAGCCACAGCTTCTCTGGGCAACCTGTACCAGTGCATCACCACCCTCATAGTAAATAACTTCTTCCTAATACCTAATCTAAAGCTACTCTTTCATTTTAAAGCCATTCACCCTTGTCCAGTCACTAAATGCTCATGTAAAATATTTCTCTCCACCTTTCTTCAGGTGGATTCAAGATGGAACCGAGGGAGTGTCAGTCTTCAATTAACATGATTTGTGAATATATCAAAATCCTCAGAAATTTTAAAAATTATGCAAATATGCATGTAATACTGAGATTAAACAACCAAGGGCTTCTAACAGACTGGTCCTTTTTAAAATTCTTATCATAGAATCAAAGAATATCCTGAGTTGGAAGGGCTTCGCAAGGATCCCTGAGCCCAGCTTCTAGCCCTACACAATACTTATCCCTCTACTTTTCCACATTGATTTCTCCCAACTCCCATTTGATTCTCACTTTCCTTTCCTCGGCTTCCTCACGTAAACATTGTAAATTAGTAAACCTCCCCCAGCCTTGAAGGGGATCTGGAGAGCCTCCTCTGCTGACTCAGGGTGATGGTTGTCCCCCCTGGGCCCATGGGGATGAGAGTCTCCAGGAGCAGCTCTGGGAGGGCCAGGCTAGCAGTTTGTATTTCTGACAGGGGTGTTGTTCCCCTGATTCCCGCACCGGCCATTCCTCCCCTGTGCTCCTTCCTATTGGTAGAAATAAAGGTTTAATTATGTTAACTGGTGGTCAGTGACATATAAAAACAGTTGCTTTGTTTCATTGCTTGAAGTTCGATGAAAAGTTGTCAGAGGTAACAGTATTACAATGTTCCCTTTATTCAAACAATTACTGGGAGATTTTCTTGTTTGGACCAAAACTTAACTTTATATGTCTCCTTGAGTTCTTCCTTTGCCAAGCAGAGAACAATCCCTTTGACAAGAATTAAGCTGAACAACAGAAGGTCTGTGCTTGCTGGTTAGGTAAAGGAGCTGAGTATAACACTAGGAAAAATAAGAAAACTACAGCTTTTAGAAATACAATTTCAACAGACAAGAAATATGTATCTGTTTAAAATCTGGAAGGGTATTATCAGCTTACCCGACTTTAACTGCAACAGAGGACTGACTGTAAGTAGGTGAAATAGTGTAGCCTAGAGAGGAAGCCACAGGAATAACAGCTGAGGTCACTTGTTTAGCCTGGAGGAGACAGAAGGGAGACCTCATTGCAGCCTCCAACTTCCTCATGAGAGGAAGAGGAGGGACAGACACTGATCTCTTCTCTCTCATGACCAGTGACACAACTTGAGGAAACAACATGCAGCTGAGTCAGGTAAAGTTAAGTTAGACATCAGGAAAAGGTTCTTCAGCCAGAGAGTGGCTAGGCTTCCAAGGGAAGTGGTCACAGCATCAGCCTGACAGTTCAAGAAATCCTTGGAAAATGCTCTCAGGTACATGGGCTGATTCTTGGGCCAGTCCTGCGCAGGGCCAGAACTTTGATGACTCTAGTGGTTCTCTTCCAACTTAGGATATTCTATGATTCTGTGATACCTATAATTTCAACACTGAGAATGAAATTTGTAAGAGATCCTTTTCTGAAATACTTTAAAAATCCTGTCTAGTGAAATCTAGTCCACATTAATGGTGTACTGAATTACCTGAATGAGCAAAAAAACCAAAGCACAGACTGAGACAGATGCAAAAACATCTTCTCAGGCACCAGATGCTCTTACTACAAAAGTCGTTGTCATTAAAATGAAAAACACATGCTCCTTGCTTGTGACATTCCATCACTTATGCCAAGTTTCTGATAACAGGCTATTTCCAGGCAGTGGCTCCAGCTGTGTTGCTTCATTTCTATGCATGGGCTGAATACATGAACTCAGACTCGGCACAGGAGCCAATGTATATATGTGCTGTGCTCTGCTTACTTTGGGATTTACCCTGCCAGGTCTTGTTTCTGACACAGAACAGATATATTCTAATGCTATTTTTCTTTGTGGATTTTTTTTTTCTTTTCTTCCATTCTTTTTTATACTTGACTTATCTAATTACTGAAGAAATTCATTAATTTCATAGAAAAAAATATTTTATGGAGATTGTTTCTTTTCATGTAAGAGATCCTAAAGGAATGAAAGATCTACAACCAATTATGATATGCAGATATATAAAATAACTGTAACAAAAATCCCCCAGTGTCACTACCAGCTAGTTTACTAGTAGTGACAGAAAAATACTTATTTTCAATTTCCCCAAACCTTGATATTGCTATTTCTATCATCTGTAATTAATCTGATTCCATATATTTTTTGTTCAGCTGATCAACAAACTTTGCTATATTCCAAAATAAGGCAACTGGAGTGCAAACTTTATAGAAGAACTGATCTATAGCTTATAAACCTCAATTTCCTAAGCAAATTGTTAGGTCAGCACCTAGTAATATTCAGACTAATAAAATAACAAAAATATTTTTTATAACAAAACAGGAAAATAAAAACAGGGTTGAAACCTAAGCCATTAATGATGGTGTTTCACTGTAACCATCTTGCTCATGGAATTCAAAAAAATTACTAGTTTTTACTTCCATTACAATCAAGACACTAAAGATCTTGGTTTTTTTAAATTTTATTTTAATTACTATAAATTGCAGATATTATAACATTGCAAGACTTATATTAAATAGAAAATTCCTACCAGTTATGTATTTCAGTGACCAAATATACAACAAACACAAAAAAATATTTCAAGGGCTAATGTTATCAGTAAAAATTTTGACAATTTTCCTAACTGACCTGATGAGTTGTCCCCATCCAGTATCTAAATACCCACACAGTGTCTCTCACTCTCCTCTTCCTAAGCAGGATGGAAGAGAGAAGTAACGAAAAGCCTGAAAGATCATGGGTCAACATAGAGACAGTTTAGAAAGTGAAGGATAGAGGAAAATAACAGGCGATACAAAGGCAGTGAGTCACCGCCTTTCACAAGCAGACTGATGTCCAGCCAGCTAGGAGGAGAGCGCCACTGCTTTTTAATCTATTACTAGTGGCCACTTTTGGGTCAGCCAATTTGGGTCCCATCCATGTTCCCCCCTAATTTCTTGCCCACTTCCACACTACTTGTTCTGGAGCAGGACAAACTGGGGAACCAGGGGAGGGAAGGTAGGGGGAAAAAAAAAAAAAACAAACCACAATAAATCCTAAAAACACACAAGAAAAGGAAAAAGGGTAGATTGGTAAATTGTAAAGCCTTGATCTGTTCTAAGCATTATTTAGCAATACCCAAAACACTGGAGTCTTATCCACACTTTTGGCCAGCAACGCAAAATACAACATCATGTGGGTTTCTATGAAGAGAGTTAACTCCATCCCAACCAGAGCCAGTACAGGTGATTTACTTCCCAATCAAAAGATAAGCTAGTTTTGATGATCAATACATGGTTTCTCAAATAGATTTTTTTTTACTGGTACAAGCATAATGTCAAACACTAATTTCTGCCATACAGCAAGAATGAAGTACCTTGGACTGCAGGATATGCTATTCACAATATCTCCCACAGTACACCATAGAAACATGCCAGTTGCTAATTGAATTGGAAAGTGTACAGTCTTCTCCAAATTCTCTCAATTCTTTTATTAAAAATAGAAGATGACACACTCTGTGCCCACACTTTTGGGCATGGCACTGACAAGTAAAGGTAAAGATGCAAGAGGAAGATAATCAGATGTTTACCTAGTGTCTTAAGCATTTCAACAACAGTAGTTAAAATCACTGATACATATGAAATTTGCAGGATATTTTGAAATTCAGAAATCATGTCATATGAAACTGCAGATTGTATAATATGAAAAAAAATCTCAGTGGGCTGTTAGACAGACATTTATTTCTTGGTCTTCCTTGCTATAAGCCAAAGTTACTGCCTAGACCAAAATTCTAGAAGACATATCCACTTATTCTCAGAACTACCACTCTCAGGCTTTAGCTTTCAGAATTGTGTCATTCAGATCTTGTTACTATAACTGCTAATAGTGATGAGACTCTTGGAGGATAGTACTTCTCAGCATGACTGAGACAGGATGATACCCTCACAGGTACTGCATGTTAGGAGCGTGTTTAAAAGAAAAGCCATAGAAGTAGCACTGAGGAATGATAGGTAGTCCCGACTGATCTGATATTTCACAAGACTCAGCTTTGCTGAAAAGATCAATATGACTGACTAGGAAGACTAGAAGTGAACATTTGAAGGCAATCTACAGTCAACAGTTACAGCAAATACCACAACTCTCAGAAATAAGACTAATCTACTCAACATGTTTAGCTTCTGAGGCTGTAGGCAGTTCAGAACAGACTCAGCAAAATAAAACAAACCAAACCAAACCACCAAAAAACTCATATGCAAAAAATTAATCTGTTCCTTCTTCAATTGAAGACTTCAGATGATTCAGTTAAATGAAAAATAAGTCTTTAATTGCTTTGTTTTATTGCTAATTTTGTCTTATGCCTGATTTTATTGTTAATTAGATCATAGAAAATAAACTGAATCCTTGGAAAGAACAGTTTTCTTTCTGTATATGAGCATTGTTTCCTGCTAATTTTGCTTCTGACACACAGAAGGAGTTTATTTAAAGATTAATATTGATTTAATAGTTGGCATTAAATTTCTAGAGTTAAAATATTTTGAATTTGACTATTATATGGTAAGCAAATTCTACTTGTTTATTTTGTTATAAGTAATATATTGTAAGAAATCATAAATTATTTTCCTGTATTAAAATTATGACATATTTTCAAATATTGAAACAATTAAAACCAAATAGAAATGAAGTAAGGATTCCTGGAGTTCTTCCACTGCCACTTTCATCTACCCCTAATCTGTTCTGTTAGAGCTCTGCTGATGAGTTTTTGGAAGAGAAAAGTATAATATCTTCTCAGTAACCCTCTTATGAAAAGTAAAAGTGTATATATACTTTTTTTCTTCAGCTGCAGAAACATTGCCTCCTCTGGTTCTTCCTCATTTTCCCTCACAGGAAGAAGCTGCTTCTGCTTTACTAACCAAGTTAACCTCTTCTTCTACTGTTTCTTCTTGACTACAAGAGAGTTGTAGTCGAGGCTTGAGTCTCTGGTTTAACCACAGTGTTCATTTGTATGTGCTTAGATCCAGAGACCCTCTTGCCCCGTTGAGGGTGCAGAACATAGGCTTTGTAGGTTTAGCATTTTTTCTAGCACAGCACTAGAATTTCCATCTCTTTGGTGTGGGTAAGGCATCCTTTCTTCATATGGTTTGCCACTTCCACAGATTATTACATTGGTTTTGCCATGAAGTCCCAGACCACTGGAGGGGAAAAACACTATAAACATGTCTCTAAATTCTTCCTCACACCTTGCAACCCTGGTCTGTCTAGGGCACATCCCTGTGTAGCATTCCCAAGTGGTTGGCTAAACACAAATCCAAATTCATAGAACACACCAATACAAGCATTCTGGTTACCCAGGAAGATTCAAGAACTGAAGGGTGATTGTTAACAAGTAAGGAAGGAAACACATATCCCAGAGGAGGAGAAGGGAGAAGTGCTATTGTTATATTTCTCCATTAATTGACTTCTGGAGGGAAAGAGGAGAAAATTCTAACTGTTAAATCTTCATGACTTCTTTCCTGGAGTACTGAGATGGCAGTAGTACACGGCCCAAACAGCAGACTAGGTGAAAGGCCAGTGTTTTTACCACACTACTGACAGGCAAAATGATCAAAACCAGAACAAACAGAAAAAGCTGAACACAGCCAGGTTGGAGTTCAATGTATAGCAAGATAGGGAGCGCACCACAGAGCAGATGAAGGAACAAAGAAAACAGTATCAAAAGCTATCCAGTCAACACTGTGACAAGCAACAGCAAGTAGGTACTTGCCAACTACCTGCTAAACCATTACAACAACTGTGAATGAGGACTAGCGTATTCCAATCAAATCTGTAATTATCTAAAAACTCTCAAGACCTATGTTGGCTTCTAAATAAGACCTTGGTGGCTTGACCCCAGCCAAAAACTGAGCACTCACACACGCACTCCTTGTCCTCCCCATCAAGATGAGGGAGTAAAGCAGAAAAGCAAAACCTGAAATTTCACGGGTAGTGATAGGAACATTTAATAGGTGAGGGAAAAGAGAAAAAAACCACACCAAATCCAAACCAAAACAAAGCTAAAACAAACAGAAAACATTCCCCAAAAGCAATTTAAATGTAGCTGCTCACCTCCCCACCCAAGGAGATCAATGCCCAGAGAGTCTGTGAGCAACAGCTGCTTTGTAAATAATATCTCCCCAATTTTATTGCTTAAAATTATGTTCCACGATATGAAATAATTTTTTTGTCACTGTTTGTCTACTTTTACTATTATGTTGACTCCCAAACTCTTACCCACACCCTCACTGTTTCTTAGTTACAGCAGAATGAAAAGCTTGATGCCATGAAAGCAAAGTCCAGGAATAGCCACAACATTGATGTGTTATCATCAGAGTTTCAGACAAAAATCTAAATCTGAAACACAGCTCCTTCTGGGCTGTTGGGAAGAAAATTAACTCCATCCCAGTCAGACCCAGGTATACCTAGTTAAAAGTCTTGAAGTTTGCTTTGAATCTAGATAAAGGGAGATTTCATTTATTTTCAAGAATGTATGGAAATGTATTCTGAGCTACCTATCATAATCTCTCTATTTATTATCAGTTGGTATCACTAAAATTTTTCCCTAATATTACCTGGTAAGCAGGAAAGTTTGGGGAGACCTGCAGATCTCTTTGGGGATTACAGAATGTCTTGACGTGCTCTAGAGAGAGATGTCACCCATTTAGATATTCCTGTCTGTGAGGCAGTTTGTTAATGTTTTCTTGGTTTTTTGCAGCACTAAGCATGAGTATTGTTACATAAGATACATTTCAATGTAATGTTTCATTATACAATTAAATATATAGTGTTACATTTATGGTTATATATATTTTATGTATAGATTCATTATACAAAGAGTTTTTAAAATATTTTATATTGTCATAAAATGGAAAAGATATTTCATTAAAAGATCAAGTTATTGTTGTGTTTTCTTATATTAGGACATATTCCTTAACTTTTCTAGATGATGATTGATTTGTATGCTCTCTTTTCTGACTGGATTGCCTGATGGTTAGTTTTACTAGGATTGACCTGTTATTCATGGGACAATATCTGCCTCAGACTCTTAAAATAAAATCAGTTATACATACATATTTTTAAGTTTTCAGCAGAAGTTAAATTAAATTAACCCTTAAGTATCCTCTCATACAAATCTCATGTGAAGAACCAAATCTTTGCTACAATCCAAACCCACATCTACTGGCTTCCCCTGGTCAAACAGATGGGTATATTGGGTTTGCATGCCCAGGTTTTGGCAGCACAGGGCCACAGGGGTGGTTTCCGTGAGAAGCTGCCAGAAGCTTCCCATGTCCAGCAGAGCCAATGCCAGGTGCCTCCAAGATGGACTTGCTGCTGGCCAATCAGAAATGGTGGTAACACCTCTATGATAACATATTCAAGAAAAAAAAGAAAGAAAAATCTTATTTTGAGGATGGCCAGAGAAGAAGGAGGTGAGAATATGTTAGAGGAACAATTCTGCAGACACCAAGGTCAGTAGAGAAGGAGAGGAAGATGCTGGGGGGGACCACATGCTGTAGCAGGAAAAAGACTCCTTTTCCTGAGCAGCAGGAAAAAAGACATGGTCATAATCCCATTCCCTGACTCACTGCACGGCTGAGGGGAAGAAGGTAGAGCCTGGGAAGGAGAAAGAGGTGTTTTTAAATAAGGTCTTTTAGGATAGCCTGAATGAAGCAGACTTGAACCTTTAGGTGAAGGCAACTTAGATAATGCAGGAGTATTGTGCTCACTAAGGGGAAGTAATGCAATAATGAGAATTAGTGACTTATACTGAAACTGCAAGATGTTCTGGGTGAAGAAAAATTGTAGGCTTTTGTTTACTCTTAAAATTATTACAGATTCAATTGGAAAGAAATCAGAGATATAGTGTATATAAGAATCATGAAAATATAAAATATAAACCCGTGGCAATGGTATCATATCCATATTTCTCTAAGATATAGAAAAGGTCTTTACATTATTTAAATAATCCAGTTTCAAATATAAGTACATACTAGGCATTGTAAATGTAGGGGTTTTTTAAAATCTAAACCAGCTTTAGTATGTTTTCTTTAATTTATCTGTTGATTATGATTTAGCATGTTCTGACTTCACATCTGTGAATAAGGTTAATGACACACCGCAGCTGTCACTGTGTAACAAACAGCAGTCTGTTGTTACAGGGTACCACAGCCCAGGACATCATCAGGCACGTCTGTTGGGGTGGGCACAGGGCATCAGGTACCTCTGAGGTCAGGACAGGGCATTAGCCTGTGGGAGGTGGTTGGGATCAGACCTAGTGAGGGGCAGCCAGGGTCACACAGCCCCAGAATGGCTGGGGAGGGCTGTGGCCATGAGGCCAGTCTGACGGTCAATTAGAAAGCTAGTCCAGAAAATAATATAGGGACAGAAATGTGGCTGTGAGGGACCTGGGCCAGGTCCAGGCACTTTGCAGTGGGAATTTGAGGGCAGACAAACCCACTACAGTGATGGTGTCTTGGTTTTAGCTGGGATAGAGGTAAATCCTTCTTAATAACTGGTACAGTGTAGTGTTTTGGATTTAGGATAAGAATAAAACACACCGTTTTAGGTGTGTTTGAGTAGCGTTTATCCTAAATCAAGGACTTTTCAGTTTCTCATGCTCTGCCAGTGATCGTGTACTTAAGAAGCCAGGAGGGAGCACAGCCAGGACAGTTGACCTGACCTGGACAAAGGGATATTCTACACCACAGAATGTCATGCTCAGCACATAAACTGGGGTAACATGACCAGGAGACACTTTGCTGCTTTGGAGCAGGTATGATGTCAGACAGCTGGTGGTGAGCAATTGCATTGTGCATCACTTCTCTTGGGTGCTGGTTTTCTCTCATTTTCATTACTATCATTATTACATTATAGTTTGTTTCAATTATAAAACTGTTTTTGTCTCAACCCATAAGGCTCTTTTTTTTTTTTTTCCTTGATTCTCTTCCACACTGAGGGCAGGGAGTAGGCTGCAGGGGAGTTGGGGTGAGAGTGAATATCTGTATGGTTCTTTTGTAGCTAAATCATGACAGATGGTCAAAGCAAGCTGACAGAGTCAGTGAATTCTAGACCTTGAGACAACCAGAGAAGGACAAAACAGAATGCAACAAGAAAAGACTGAAAAATAGCCCCAAAGAGACTGCAGGATTTTGGGAATGATTGTTGTGCTCATTGTTGACCGCTTCCCAGCAAAGAGGGAAGGATGGAGGTGATTGATGGTGGGGCTCCAGCACTCCTTGCTCAGTGGAACTCACAACCGTCAACCTGAAGACCCAGGGACCATCACAGAGAATGAGCACAACCCTGTGGCAGAGGGGCAGGTGCAGTAAGGACTTTTATTTAACACTTTTTAGTGTATTATTATAAAAAAGATTTTCCTGTATTCCCTTAAAGTATAAGTATTATCATAACTGGACTAATGGTCACTCTGCTCCATTTCAAATTGGTAACTCAGAATTTAATTAGGCAAACAATTCTTACCTAGTTCTAGACATCAGTTCCATTTCCTCTATGTATAATTTTGACTGCAACAGTACAGGTGATAAATACAACTGTTGCTACATAATATCTAATGGAAAATACCTATTGATACATTAAAAAGGTATCTTAACTATTCTAAAATATATCAATCAATTAAATAAATTAAGGAAAGGTACTGAAAAGGCTATTATCTCTTTCAGAAATAATAAGCAAAGAATCTGTTTTAAATTTTGTAGTTATTCCAGAAAAACCCTACAGTACTCACAAATCTAGAAAACAAAAATCTTCAAGTTGAAAATCAATAGAATTTATCATAAACTGTTAGAAAATGTGTAACCCCCTTAGAGATTTCCCTTTCTCAACCATCCTGTACTTTAAGAAAAGCTGTTAATTTAAATTTCAATATTTATGCCAGAAATATGTTCCATTCTTCTTTCCTAAGTAATATGTCATGATTTAATAGTTACAACATAATCTCCAAAAAATTATTTAGTATATAGTGACAATGTGTTCTGCAATGTTTACAATTATGAAAAAAATAGTTTTTTATTATCAAAGTTCTACAGAAGGAAATTATCATGCAAGAACAACCCTGGGTGTTGTAATCTGCCATCTGCTTTAGAAACGTGCAAGTAGAAAATTATCTTGAAGAATGATTTGAAGACAAAAGGGTGAGTCCTATGTCGTGTTTTTCTTATTGAAAAAACCCCATGCACAGAGAAATATTTGAAGTTACTAAATGCTTGACCCTAAAATAGATGGATATAGGGCATCACATTTTTCTACTGAGATATGACTACGTGCTACATTGAATGATTATTTGTTATATGGTGAGGTAAGTTCTGTGCTTTAAACACTGGTGGTCTTGTCAATAAAGAAGAGGGCACATCCAGATTATGTCTGTACAAGTTGTTATATGTATTTCCGTAATAAAGACAACGTAACCATGGCATCTGCCATTTCAAACTAACAGTCCCTGACAACGTCTAAAAAATTTAACACAAACCACCTGAAAATCTTTTAAAACTTTTGTTTTTGTGGGGAGAATTTTAGTTTTCTTTCTAATTTCATTTTTTCTTGCATTATGTCTTTGTTTAGCTTCTCCCACTTGCAAATTTGTGTTTCATTATTGTTAGCCTGTCATTTAGAATTATTAAACTATTAATAATGTGAAATGCAGTAGACATCCACTGTTATGAACGTAACCATTCTATATTCATGTTATTCTGACCAAAAAAATATATTTTTAAATCATCCTGACAGAAAAGGCTTTTTGAAACTTATGTCCAGTTCTCTTTTTTTGTTTGCCGTATGGTTTATTTTAAGATAGATTTTGAATTGTATTATCTACCTTGCAGAACATTAGCAGGACTTGATCTATGTTGCTAGTGAATGTATATATCTATACTTAGGAAATTGGAGACTTAGTGTGACCATGTTAAAGACAGAGAACCAGACTTTTTTCAAAATTTCAATACACATTGCCAGGGCTTAGTTCTTAATCACTACCAAACATTGTAACTACATGTGCAAACAAATATTCCTTATGAAACATATACTGACTTTTACTGTGGCTATTAGTATACGATACAGTGGAACTGATGTTGGCTTAGCACTGACAGCTATGATCCTTGCTGGCTCCTAGTCCCAGGGGTTAAGGTTGTCAGCCTTGAGAGCCTGGCAACTGAGAAACAAAAGTAAAGAGGGTCGTCTTTCCTCCCTCCCTCCTTTCTTCCCTTCATTCCTCCCTTCCTCCTTTCCCTTCCTTCCTCTTTCATCTCTCCTCCCGTTTCATTTTTTCACTGCGAATACCCAGCATAAAAACAGGTGATCTCATTTGCTATTCATATCCTCTTTTGAGAACCAAAATTTGTTCTGGTTTTGCTTATTTTGCAAAAGTATTGTGTTTTACTAGACACTCTTCCAGTCTGCTCTGCAGTATCCTTTGGCATTTACCAGTTTTCTCTGCTCCTTGTTTATATCTAACTGATGCTACACCTTTTTTTACTTGACCTCTTGTACTTTATTTTGGGCTTATAGTGGGGATTTCTTGCTTAAATGCTTTTTCTTTTCATTTGTTCCCAGTTACTCAGTTTAATTGTGTAGATAACTGCAATTACAATATTGCATTATATTATTTAGTGAACTGATGCGACTTCAAAGAGGTTGTACAAGTTTCGGTTTTGTTTTTCCTTTCCCAATTATACCCTTTATAAAAACTACAAATGTGACTACACAGATCATCACAGTTTTAATACATTTTAGTACTATGTTACTAAAAAAATATTTGTGGAAACAGGCATCATTTGATTAGTTGATTTACACATAGTTTAAGAAATTAATCACAGTTTAGATTTACCTCTTAGAAGAAACTAGATGATCGGTACAGGAAACAGATCTTACAAATGCTTAGCTAGGGGAAAAAACATTTCTATACTTTCTTAGACACCAAAAGTATTCATCCTTCAGAACCTATGTAGTTGTCAGCCAGAAAGACTATTTTACATTAAGTTAGTGATGAACATAATGGGTAATACAGCTCTACATCTCTGTATGATGGATACCATGTGACTACTACTTAATCTCTGTGTATCTAATCAATATTATATTTAATAAATTCAGGCATAGTTATTGCACAATTACTCAATGTACCTAGAGATAAATAATATTTAACCATAAACACATAGAGGCAGTATTGGCTTATCTGCTTGAAATCTTACCGGAATCTGCTCAGAAACTGTAACTTTCTAAACTAATGAGATAATATTAAAATGTATTCTCCAAGGAACTCTTCAGTAATGAGTCCTCATTCTAGGACTGATTGATTGCTGTTACAGAGGATTCTAAACTGAGAGGAATACCCTACAGCTGGAGAACCTCTCCATGGATAGACCTATACAACAGTATTTTGACTAATATTGTACCATATCATGGTTTTCATCATCAGAAGGGATACAAGGTTTTATATAATCTTTCTGCTATGTTTTCTTGTCTATTATATTTCTTTACACAGAGTAAAAATATTTTAAAGACAGTCTTTACTCAAGTTTGAGTTCTTAAAATGTATTATAAAAAGTTTCTGTTATGTTGAACTACTTGCTCTTAAACATAATGGCTATCCAGGTCACTGTTAAGTCCCAACAATTCTTTCACAGAACCATCCCCATTCAGCATAAAATTTTAAACTCAAGTGTTTTAAGAAATATGTAGACCTTGTATCATGGCTGTCTGCACCATCATTTGTTCATGTAGCACAGTTAAAAGCACTAACCCATATCCTTAGCAATATATTATCTCTGTGTGTGACATGACAGTAGAACATAAAAGAGGTTTCAAATCAGGTTTGCTGTTGTCCAGGAAGGAACATTGTTCAGTAGAATGAACACAAAATATTGTATCTTTTCAGGTGGTTTCAGATGCCTTTTTCTTGGTTTTATTTGTTAGTTTTTAAACAAGCAGTCAATTAAAATGCTCTCTTGCCATATACTGCTGAACTTCAGCAGAATTAAAATTATTTTAAAAACTCTCCTGGCTTTTTGTGGATAAAAATTGAGTTTGTAATTACTCTGTTGATGTCTGAAGCTGAGATATCTTGGAAATTATTTATGGTATTTTGAAACTCTTTTTATTCATATAAAGTGAAACATAATATGAAGTGTTAAGAAAAATTCACTTTAATAATATATGTGAACACATAACTGAATAGTTTTGCAATATATCGCTATAGCGACAAAGCAAAATGCTTTGTTCATTAACTGACTGTAAAATGTATTTGATATGTGATGATAGCACAAAGAGAACATGTGTTGTATAAAGACCTCATTCATTCAAACATTACCAAGATAATACAGAAAAGTGTAATTTAACCAATATAATAGGGATGACAATGGGGATTGATGTATGGTAGACACAAATCTCTAGTAAGGAACAATCGAAAACCTTTCGTCTAAACCTTAATAGCTACTGACTCTTGTGAAAAGAAAAGATGTTTTCATTTCAAAGAAAGTTAAGAGCGCATTTGTCAGGTAAAATGATTCTATTTATTTGTTGGCTTATCTTCCATTTCAATTTTAAAAACATACACTCATACATTTAACATCACAGAGAAATAGATTTTTCAGTAATAATCTTAATTTATGTTAAATTTCCAGCAATAACTTAGAACTTGTATTTTTTAGCAGCAGTTCCTCAAGTTAATAGCTCAAGATCAGTCATAAAATGATGGGGAGAAAAGATATTTTTTCCTGGTTTTAATTTTACCAAGGCTGATTTCAGAAATCTCAAAATAAAAGTGGTTATTTCATTGACATTAAAATGAAATTATCTCTTGATTTTTGCTCAGCAACTTTTTCCTCAAATTTTAAATCAGTCAGATGCAATGGGGGATTTCTGTACTTTTTACAGTAAAGGCAAAATTACCATTAGTTTATTTTCAAGGCACTGTCAGTTTTTTCACCGCCACTCAGTTCCACAGTGTAGTAGACTTCAAAAAGAATAAACAAGAATTTTTCAAACTGCTGGGACTTATATTCACCTGACTGTAAAGCTAGTAACTTAGGAGCTCTCTGTGGAGAAGTATTATTTCCATAAAATAGTTCTTTCTTCCCAAAGATACCAGAAAAAACCTTAAAGAATACTACAAAGGACTTTTTCTTTATATATATGGGAAATCTCATTCAAGCAAGAAGTGTTCAAACTTCTTCAGACTGTGAAGGAAATTATCACCTGACACACTTCTTCTCACAATTTTGCATGTGCTCTGCATTCATCTGTTGCAGCGGCGGGCTGTTGGTGAGGTGCTGCAACCTTCCGAAAGCGCCTCCAGCCAGGAGCCGCTCGGCGTCACAGGCACGCTTCCCCACGGACACACACACACACCGGACAGCTCTGTAATCCACGGTGGAGAGAAATGAGAAGGGCTCTCGCATGGGGTTCCACGGGGTTTATTGCAGCCACACGTGAAGGGTCCCAGGGATGAAAAAGCAAAAACTGGGAGGGGTCAAAGGGTTTTAAACCGGGGAGGCAAATGGCAGGGAGACCATCAGGGACCAGTGGTTTGGGGGCTCAGGGGCAGCACACAGGAGGGGCCAGGGTACGTGGGCCAACGGGAGGACAGGGAAGGAGTGGCCAGGGGACAGGGACCAGTGGAGAACCGAGGAAGAGAGAACATTCCAGGGTATGGGCACATGGGGTATGAAGGGGCAGGGAGATAGACAACACAATTGGAGAAACAGAACTGGGGTACATCTGCATATTGCCTCAAAGTCTCCTGGGAGAGGCCTTCTGTGTCACCACAAGCTGGGAGCTGGTTCATGCTCTAGCGTTCCTCCCTCCAGGGGTCCACAGCTGACCCTGGTTCCATGGGTTCATAGTCCTCCACATTCATCCTCATTAACATATGGCATATCACAGCCATTGCCATGTGGAATATGATAAAATCAGCAATAGATATGAACTCTTCATGTCCAGTTCTCTAGGTGTCTATAATCTTTTCACTTCATAGGGAGCACTAATTTATTTTTAACTGTTTGGTTGCAGTAAAGCCTGTTTCCCACTCTGTCTTCTTAAGCACAAATCTGTGGTCTTCTCTCTATTTAAGCATAAAAGGAGTTGTGAACGTGTTCTAGAAATTCAGATTGACATATTGCTTCCAGAGAGATAAGTTACAGCATCAGATTAGTGTATTTCTCTGCAAATGTAAGGGAAATAAATATATTTTTTAACTCACTTGTAAGCTTCTCTCTAAAGGTTTTGTTTTTGGGAGGAATAGAAGACACTGAAAAATGCTAAATTTTTTTTAACATTTCAGCACATATGAATATTTTAATATTTATAATAAGGAAAAAAATGCATAATTCCAAAACTTCCACATAATTTTTTCCTCAAGTGCCATTCCCTAAATAAAGCTTTTAGAAATCCCTGCACCTGCAAGAAAAACTGTTAAACTGGGGAAAGCCAGCTGTCAGAATTTTAATTTCACAGGAAAATACATTTATAAGACCCTGACTTACAATAATACAACACAATCAGTAGCTTTCATTTTGTAGTGGAAGCTGAGATGTACACATGAATTGTGAATGAGAATTTTTTTTTCCTTGGGGGTTTAGAAAATAATTTCATAAGGCATTTTTAGAAATTATTGGCCTGTATATTCGCATTTCTGTTGTTCCTTCCATATGATCTAATGGTCCCATCTACCTTTTTTTCACTATTTTTGGTAAAGTTATATTTTCAAGATGCTACAATATCAAACAATTTTATGGATCATAAGTAGAAAGTATATCACAAAATTTATTAAAATATTTCAAATAATCTGAAAATTATTTTTGCAACTTTTGATGACCTGCTGTTATAAGCCCAGTTTCATTAGCCAAATTTATTATAATCTAACACACCTCCATGATGATAAGACACTAAATTTCTTTCTCAGTTAAATATATGTACAGAAGAGTTATTACAATAAAATTTTGGAGTTAATAGGTAATTGAACTACTGATTCATCCTGTGATCAAATTTCAATTTTAGTTCTCAGAAAAAAACCCATGAAATTTTGTTTATAATTCTTGTTCAGGTGATTATATTTGCTAAATGTAAGAATTCATTTTTATCATTTAAACATAATGGAGAGACAAATACTCAGATCTTGAAACTGTAATTGAGTGGTCAATATACCCTTATTTTCTTGCTGTTTAATGTAATTTCTATTAGTTGGCTGTTCTATATTTTATTGCGTTCATCTGACGGGTTGCTTAAAATATATAGGTCCAGCCCAGAGAAAAAAAATGTTAGCATGTAAAGTAGTACTTATAACCAAATATCTCTTCAGTGAAACCAATCATATGAAGTACAACAAAGGAAAGTGCCAGATTCTGCACCTAGAATGCGGCAACCCTGGATGTGCACAGTGAGGAATGAGAAGCTGGAAAACAGTGTCCTGGTCAGTGGCAAGTTGAACACTAGTCAGCAGTGCCCTGGCAGCCAGGAGGGCCAACCCTGTCCTGGGATGCATCAGGCACAGCATCGCCAGCCGGGCAAGGGAGGGGATTGTCCGACTCTGCTCTGCACTGGGGCTGCCTCACCTCGAGTGCTGGGGGAGGTTCTGAGAGTCACAGTATTAGGAACGTACAAAGCTGTTCGAGAGTGTCCTAAGGAAGGCAGCAAAGATGGTGAAGAGCCTTCAGGGGAAGCAGTATGAGGAACATCTGAGGTCACTTGTTCTGTTCAGCCTGGGGAAGAGGAGACTGAGGGGAGACCTCACTGCAGTTACAACTTCCTTGTGAGGGGAAGGGGAGGGGCAGACACTGATCTCTTCTCTCTGGTGGCCGGTGACAGGACTGAGAGAATGGCCTGAAGATGCTTCAGGGGAGATTTAGGTTGAATATTAGAAAAATGTTCTTCACTCAGTCTGTGTTTGGGCGCTGGACCAGGCTTCCCAGGGAAGTGGTCACAGCACCAGCCTGACAGAATTCAAACAGCATTTGGACAATGTTCTCAGGCACATGGTGTGACTCTTAGGGATGGTGCTGTGCAGGGCCAGAAGTTGGACTCGATGGTCCCTGTGTGTCCCTTCCAACTCAACAGATTCTGTGACTCTCTGAATACAGAACTGTAAGGATGATTGTGAGGAAGAACAGTAAAAGCTATTCAAATGAAAAAAAGATGATGAAGGAGTAGTATACAGATTGACACTTGTTATTTAGATGTATAGTTTATTTTCATAATTCCTGGTAATCCCACTCTGTTTCATACAACAGGAGAGCAGTGGAGACTTTTCACACTTTAGTGACTCGTAGTCCCTTGTAAAAAAAGTGAGATTGGTCTCCAGTTGAGGGGTCTGATGAATAGGTTATTGCAGCATGTGGGATTTAGATTCCTGCATTTTTCCTTAGCAGACTGTATAAGGCAGGAAGATGAAAAGTCACGAAAATTTACCAGCCCAGGGATAAAAGATATCCATTGTTCTTCTTTTATGGAAGCAGAAGATAATTCAAGGAAACAAAACAAATACAAAAATAAAACAAAAGATTGCCAAAGGGTGGTTTTTTATATATTTGATCATTGCGTACATTTAAATTATGAAAACTCTGTGTTCTTGCCTTCTTGGTTACAATTTTTGTTTCCTCATACACTTATGAGGGAACTGACTCTGTTATTTGAGGTGAAGGTAATTAATCTTCAGTTTTTTCCTAGAGGAGAAACTTAATGACTTAGCTAAAATAAATGTATAAGCATAACAAAAAAAAATCACTATAAATCTAAATGGATCAGCTGATTTTACACATACATTTTATATATTTTTTGTTAAGTGAAATAACTCCATGCAACTATAAAGAAATGCGATTTGCCCATCATCATAAAGATTGAGTTGGCCAAAATAAGATCATTTAAATAAGAAAAAGAACACGCAGCAAGAAAAGAAAGCACTAAATATTAGGATACTAACCAGGGGCTTAGCACACCTGATTTTACCTCTCCTGATATCCCCATCCTACCAATTTTCCAATCTATTGAAAAGACTGTTAGGTCTAGATGTAGAAAAAGCCTTATTGTAGGCAATCCACACTAAACATAAAGCAATATTTCAGTGCATTAAGGGCATCTTGGTGAAATGAATATATAAAGTCAAGACATCAATGTTAAAAAGTCCTGTCTTAAAGTATTTGGGAACATGAATCATCCATATCCATATATAAATGCTGATAAAGCACCAGCTTGTAATCTGATGCCAAGTGACACTGAACAGCTTTTATCTAAATTGGGTAGAGCTTCTCCCTTTGTAGTGATTCTGTCATGGAAAAAAGTAATTCATGTGGTAAAGAACGCAAACAGGGACTGAAATGACAGGTAAGTAGGATAGAAAATCAAGGATTTAGCATGACTTTAAAAGAAAAAAAACTAAATTCTGTAGTGAAAATTTCCTAGGTACTTGCAGGTAGGTTCCTTTTATGTGAGTTCAGTTGCCTTAAGGTCACATTTATGGTATAAAATAATGTTTTGATTCTTCTTGAGTTCATTAAAAGATAAAACAGCTAATTCGATCTCAATACAAGACTGATGGTTCATCCAAAAAGTCTTACCTCTTTTTGTTTGAAGGAGGACTGAGATTTCCATACTGCAGAACCCTAAATTCAGGTTTCTGAAAATAAATATTCCTATTTAAGTTAAATAAGCGAAACCTATAAAGCCTTTTTTCTTCTCTTTTTTTTTTACCAATGACACGCTGTTCTTGATTTTTTACTTGCATAAAAAAATTAAATTTAAAGGAAGGGTTGTTTGTTTGCTTGCTTTTCTTCCATTTTTAATCAGACTGCTTAAGCATTTTGGAGACACGAATAAAATAAAATTAAACATGCATGAGTCGGCAACAGTCTACTTTCACTGATTATGAAACAAAGTCTGGAGTAATGAATTACAGGTTCGGTGCTGATCTGCAGCTATGATGTATGGAACTAGACTAGAAGATATTACAGTATTTAAACCTGTCTCCCTGTACAATGTTTTCCATTATCAGATTAAGCTAAAATCAGTGCAGTGATACTCAGAGGTCATCTAGTTCCAAGCCACTTGCCATGGGCAAGGATGCCACTCACTAGATCAGGTTGCTCAGGGCCCCATCCAGCTTGGCCGTGAACACTTGCAAGGATGAGGCATCCACCACTTCTCTGGATAACCTGTTCCAGTACCTCACTAACCTCCAAGTAAAGAATTTTTTCCTAACCTGTAACCTAAATCTACCCTCTTTTAGTTGAAACCTGTTCCCCCTTGTCCATATAAAGAGTCACTCCCTTTTTTATAAGCCTCCACTAAGGGGTGGATGGCTGCAATGAGGTCCCCCCAGAAGATTCTTTTTTCCATACTTTTCTGGAGGTGGCTGAACACCTGCTTGCAAATGGAAAGTGATGAATGAGTTCCTTTTTTTTGCTTTGCATGCATGCAAGATTTTTGCTCCAGTTATTAAGCTGTCTTTATCTCAGCTCAGGAGTTTCCTCACTGGAAATAAAAAACCAGATGGGATTAGTTATCTAACTTTAAAAGTACAAGAAAAACATCTCCAGATGTAAGCTAGTCATCCTTGGATCTTTTTATAACCAATTGAGAGAAAAAAGTGCTCAAAAGTTATGGATACTGTCAGAAGTCTGACAAAGCTCAGGCATGTTTGCTGCAGTCTTTGGGACAGAGAGAAAAC
This sequence comes from Picathartes gymnocephalus, assembly GCA_013390045.1. Classification (NCBI taxonomy): domain Eukaryota; kingdom Metazoa; phylum Chordata; class Aves; order Passeriformes; family Picathartidae; genus Picathartes; species Picathartes gymnocephalus. The sequence continues at coordinate 77,481 of WEKY01027115.1, read as the reverse complement.
TCTCTCATGGTTCTGCTGAGATTGTTGTGGGAATTCACCAACACAAGAACGAAAACATACATCTGCATCTGATGTTGATAAGTTATTATTAGTAGCCAATAGCTGTATACTGTGTTCATCTTCCTAACCAATAATATGATGCCTGAGCAGAGTATTATAAAAGAACGTGTGATTTTGAATAAAGAGTTGAAGCTGAACTTTAGCATTGGACTCTTTATGCCACTCTCCTTTGTCTTCCCCGGGAGTACAGCAACAAAAGGTCATGATTTATCTCAAGGGATATATCTAAAAGTAGGTTAGATCACTTACGCCCTCAAAATATTTGTTTCTTTCCACTGTCTGTATAGAGATCCAGGAGAGAATAGCTGACACATCCACAACAGATAAATAGTTTCCTCTTTCAACCTGTATTACCTTCATTTCATTCAGAGCAGAGAGAATGTGAGATATTTATTTTATCTCTCTCTTCTGAACTTCCTGATTTTCTCTTAATGCATAGAGCCATGGGAATTCAAAAGAAGCTTCTTGATCCAAAGACCAACTTTTATATGTCTCTGTTTGCTCCTCTTTATAATATCACAATTTAGATAATATTATTTTTATAATGTATGCATAGTCTCTTTAGACTAGGAAAGATAATCAGGTATCACTGGAAGATTTACAGGTTAATTTACAGGTTGCCTAGCAAGCTAATGCTTTTTTTTAAAAAAATGTTTTCTAAATTCTCCTCCCTGAGAGAAAAAAACCCCAACTCTTAATGTTTAATAAAAATTCAATATTATTTCTGTGTCAATCCTTTCAGATATCTTCTGAGTACAGAGAATGAAAAATAAGGGTAGATTCATATTTAAATAGAATATTTGTTAACCGAATCAAATTGGACCTGCATAAATACAAATACATAGACCCTTGTGAGAAGTACACATGAGTACTGAGGAAGGTTGTTGATGACATTGCAAGGACAACTTCAAAAGTCTTTGATCAATCATGGTGACTGGTAGAAGCGCCTGAGGACTGAAGGAAAGGAACTTTAACTCTTACCTTAAAGAAAGAGAAGAAGAAAGCACTGGACAAAAGCAGATCAATTTGTCTCCCCTCAGTCCCTGGGAAGCTGATGGAGCAGCTGACCCTGGAAATAATTTCCAGGCACATGAGTACCAAGAAAATCATCAGGAATAGTTAGCATGTATTCACCAAGGGGAAATCAGGCTTGGCTTGATAAACCTACTTAATGAAATAGCTGTCCTGATAGATGAGAGAAGAGACTGAATAGTGTCTACCCAAACTTCACTGAGGCCTTTGACTCCATCTCTCACAGGATTCTCAGAGTCAAGCTGCTGGTATATAGGCAGGGTGAGCAGACAGCGAAGCAGATTGAAAACTGGCTGAGTGGTTGGGCCCAGAGGATGGTGATAGGCAACATTAGGTGTAGCTGAAGGCCAGTAACTGGCACTGTACCCCGGAGGTATTGGGTACGGTCCTATTCATCATCTTCATCAGTTATCTGGGTGGTGGGACAGACTGTACCCCCCACAAGTTGGCAGCTGACACCAAACGAAGAGGAGTAGGTCATATGCCAGGGGATTGTGTTCCCACAAAAGAAGGACTGCAACTTGGTCTGGTGGAGAACATCTCCACCCAAGAAGGTGGGGTTGAAACGATGATTTTTAAGGCCCCTTCTCACTCAAGCCTATCTATGATTTCTAAGATTTCTATGATTACTCGGAGCAAATGTAAGAAAGCATCTCAATAGAGTGGTTTTTAAATGTTTTATCAACTTTTGTATGCTTAGAATTAAGACCCATGCAACTTAATAAAAATAAGAGAGTAAATAAAATATATATAAAACAATACAGAAGCTGATAACTCTCAACTTAATAGTTTCAATAGAAACAAATTATTTTCCCCCAAATTGAGTAGCTCTGTCTTTTGACAAGAGAAGAAACTGACTTGCTCCTGATTTTTGAAACTGACTTCCTCCTGATTTTTGGTAGTTTTGTCCAAGGTACATTAGTTGTTTGCCCAGTTCACCAACAACATTGCACCTATTGAGCAACTGTGTTGTGGTTCAACTCTTCATTTTTAAATAGACACCCTAGCTAGGTATACTCAAGCTGAGAAATACCTCAGTATTTCTCAGGAGCACATGTTACTGGCACTGTAAGACAGACAGGAGCCTTGAATCAAAGTTGGTAACTTGAGTATGCAACGTGAAGCCACTCCCAGTGTGAGTGGCCACACTGACCCATGCAGTTGAATTCTAGATTTTGCACTTAATTTAGATTAAAGAGGTAGGCATCCTGAATAATCTCTGTACAGGTGCAAGTAGGATAATTAATCAATACAACTACAACTCCAATCAAGTGAAATAAGTGTCAGTGATCAATTCTTTCAGAACACAGCTGCAAGCATCTTCAATTTAAACCATGACACCTAAGTAGGGATTAATTTGAAATTTGAAAGTTACCATAACGGTTTGATCAAGCTGGGCAGAGTAGTCCAGCTCATTCAAATACAATATTTCTAGCATTCAATTTATGATGGAAAACTTTGTCAGTATATTGCAAACTGTGAGAATGGAACATCATGAAAAGTGTATAATTATTCCTTGGTTTTGTTTGCTTATTAACCTTTTTTCCATGCACAATAATATATTTTTTCTTTTTTTTTCTTTTTTAACTTAAATACCAAACTTTAATGCCAGTATTTGTTACTCAACATCACATAAACTTTACTTCTGAAAGATCTTTCTTTAGAAGCTTACTTTAGTTGCTTTTTTTCCTTCTTCTTCTTCTTTCTTAGTCAGTACTGCTTCACCATATGGCAGCAGGCTTTTAACTAATAAGTTGGCACTTAGAGAAGAAAGGGAGGAATATTGTTTATGGTTAACTTTAAATCACAGATGCACTTCCAGATAAAAAGAGTGTGTTCAAGTGCCAGCAGGGCATAGCACACTTGATTAGATTGCTTGCATCTCAATGAAACAAACAAGGACTGAATATTCAGTCTTGACATATTTTAAACTACATTATTTTCCCTCATGTCCGTGAAATGTCTTTAGTATCAAAGCGATGAGAGCTTATTAGACTTCACTAAAAATCTCAAAGAAATGCTTAATCATGATAGATCAAGGTCTGTGAGTCCTGGGGAAAGATATTTTATCAAAGTATTTAGATTAAACACTTTTTGGAAAGCTTGCTTGTAGGAAAGTAACCTATTTGCTTCAGTTGGTAATTCTGCTTATGTTATAGAAATAGAAGAACTAGAATTACTTTGTGGGTGTAATTTACTTGGTGGATGTGATTATTACTCCTAAGTGTCACATCAATGTGAGAAGGTCAGGTTGACACAGAGGGTCAGGCTAAGATGAGCATGACTATCAGCCAATATAATTCTCAAAAGTGCTCATCTGAAACTCTACATTAATCTTTAGACTTGGTCATACACCTAATTGTGCAAACTCGATGACATTAGACAACTTAATTAGAATATCCTCTGGAGGCTACTTTGGATACAAGCACATGAATAACATAAAAAATCTGAACACACAAGGGTGGATAATACTTGGAAAAAACAGAGTAAGTTTACAGAAGTCAAAGATGGAATTCAATTCCAGATCTATACTCCTAAACTGAAGTGTCTAGATGTGGTACCTGTTGGTTCTAAGTTTATGCTATTAGGATACTCAAATTAAAACAAAACCAGAATTCATTGGTTTCATCATAGGGGTCTCATACCACTTGAGGCTCATTAGAGTAAGCCACCTGGCTGTGTGCTAGTGATACAGAAACACTCTATTCTTCTTTCAAGGTCTGTGTCAGATCTCTCAGGCTTCCGAGAGTTCTTCAGATACCTAGCCACTAGATATACTTTTACACAGTTATTCTTCACCCCTATTCAATATGATTGATGGAATCTGGAGATCTGAACTGTTGTCCTGGTTTGAAGGACAGGTCTCTGCTAGGGAAGGCAGGAGCAGCCCTCGGAATGAAGAGTGTGAACCCCTCCCCTCCGAATTATTGTAATTTTGAAATTAAGGGGGTTCTCAGGCAAAGATATGGGAGTAGGAATAACAGTTCTTTACTAGTATTTATAATAGAGCAAACAAACAACAACTCTTATGGCACTAACAACAAACAGAACCAAGAACCCGATCCCGACCCCCTGGCCTGAAGGCACTTTCCCCTCCTCGGTGTAGTGATGGTCACAGCCGGCAGGGAGCACGTGCTATGGTGGTTCAGTCAGCAGGGGAAAACAAAACGGAAGAGAGGTTTTGCTTCACAAACCCCCTTGGAGCAGTTGATCCCAGTGCCCCAGCAGGATTCTTGGAAAGCAGCAAACTGGGAGGGCAGGACGTCTCGGCAGGCGGGGGAGCGGGGCTGCAGCGCAGTGAAACCCAGAGCAGTGCCGAGGGAGCGGTGGGGGCGGGGGGCAGCAGCCGCCCGGCTCCTAGCCCAGCGAGGAGAGGCGAGCTCAGGGATTCCGGGCACCTGAGCAGATGGCAACAGGTTCAGTGGCTGCTCTCACAAGCAGAGGCTCACCCAAGAGGCAGAAGAAAACAGCTCCAAGCCAGGGCTCCAGCAGCAGCAGCGAAAAAAAACCTTCTCTCTCGCAGAGCTGCCTCTTCCCGTGTCCTCCTCGGAAAGCCAGTCCTGCTCCACCCCTGCCCTCTCCTTTTACCAGTCCCCAATTCTCGAGATATTCCTCCACCCCCCCACCCCTTCAAGAGAAAACTCCCCGACAGAACAGTAAACATAGATGGCCTTTTCTTTAGGCCTAGCTATAGCCTTTGTTTTTCTTAAGTACTCAGTGATTAAGGCTATTTAGCAACTGAATGGAAAAAAATTCTATACTGTTAAAAGGAAACAAAAGGAAAGACAACCCAACCCCCAACAACTGTCTTACAATAAGTTTGTTTATCTTTCAATGGAATATTATTACTGATGTTCTTCATCAGTAGCAAACCTACTATGCTTCTGCAAAATCCTCATTATGGAGTACTTTACATGTCAGTCCTGGAAACACAAAGCCAATCAGTGTATTACTTTATCCCTAGGTGTTGTCTTTTGTCCTTACAACATGATAAAATCATCATCCTTTGTTTATGGAGTTAACATCTAATGGAAATGTTCACACACAGCCTCCCCAAATCTATGGAGCATGAGAATCTATATATATTAAAGAAATTTCAGTGAAGATTTATTTGGTTAGTAATGCATTTTCTCACCTAAAATTTACTACCAGAGGAATTCAGTTTGATATTGCTAAATAGTGGCATGTTTTACAGTTACTGTTTCTTTCTATTGCTGTAAAAGCAAGGGATGTTTAATGTCTTTCATGTTGCACAGAAGCTGGAATAAAACGTGAAGATAAGTGTATATAGGTACAGAGTATTATTGTCTCTGAGCTGTAACAGCTGTGTTACAATGTTTACTGCCAAGAGTTAGGTGTTTCCAGATGGAAACAATGTTGTAATTCAAGAATTTTCTAGGGAAAAAGGGATTGCATGCTCTTGAATAAAAGCTGCCCGTATCAGTGACTACATAAAGAAAGCTCCATAGTTTGGTTAAATAAATCTGATTTGTTACCAGCAGGACCCAAAATCAGCAGCTTCCTTTACTGTGTGGTTTTTTTTTTTTGGCTGAATAATGAAGCAATGACTCATGCCCAGGATACTACACTGGTTTCAGAGAGATATGTTGATATAAAAGCAAGAGTAATACAAGTGAATCTAGACTGTGTTTTAAAATATACAACCCTTTATTAAACCCCATTAACAAAGCTGGTTTAATAACTGCTTAACTTAAAGCTTGTTGTAAATCTAAGCTAGTGAGGCATTGTTTTTTCATCAAATCAAGCATATGAGGGAGTGCAAATGGAAACTATAGAACATTGTTAATCTATGCTGACTTTGATTTTCAGGCTAAGTGAAAACAGCTTCACAGGGAGAACAGCTGCATTTAGAAAGATTTTCTCTTTCATCCTGCAGAGGAATTTGTTACTTCCTGTGGGTTTTTTCCTTGAAATTGTGGATCTGTTGCACAGATTCAGGAAGAAATATACAAAAGTAAATATTATAAAGGTATAATTTGAAATATCTCTGCAAAAATATTTTTCCATTTCGTAAATCTTTTTATAGAATTTCCAGAGAAGACATCCACAGACCCTTCAGAGTAAGAAAGAAAATAAAAGAAAAAAACCCTACTTGAGTATTGATTTCAAAGAAATCAGTACAATTTAAAACAAATCTCAATCAAAGAAATATTTAGGAAATTAACTAATTTTTTTTTCCTCTAGAGATGTAGTTCTAAAAGTATTGTGCTTATTCCTTAATTGTCTTCTATAGACTTGCCTACACTTTCAGAATCACAAATAGTCAGTAATGATTCTAACTGGAAGATTATTGCATGAGAGAGATGCTGATCCTCCCAACAGTCAAAATGAGTAGGTGCAGGTCTGTGAAATGCTGTGAGCATCTCTCTGCCTCCAGGTCTGTGTGTGCCAAACATCCTCCTCCTGGATACAGGTAGTCAACTGATTGTGACAGACAGATTAGTAGGCATCTCCCACTCGGCAGTGATGCTACACCACCTGCAATTTCTTTTCTCTTTGTTAAGGTAAAGCGGGATGTTCTCAAGTGAACATCCTTGTGCTTCACCGTGGAAATAACAAACCGAGTTGTTTTTTTCTGACAGCATGCTATCAAAAGTGTACAGACCAAAGAGCCAGGGAAACTCTGAATGGACATGATCTCTGTCATGTGCCTTCCCCAAACGGGAGGTGCTTTCAATTCAGCAATACATGGAAGGTTATGGAAGGGATGTAAGGTCATCTGCACTCGGTTTTGTTGTGTTTGGGATTTTCTTAACTCCCATGTTGGTGCTAATAAGTGACGTTTTAATTAAATACTTTATGGTGTTTGAGTGCTTTTATGATTGGGACTACTAGAAACACTTGTACAGGTGCATGATATTATCTAATTTAGATATAGATCAACAGTTTAGTAGATCATAGAACTTCATTTAGAATATTCTTGTGAATAAATCTGGGGAGGGGTGCATTTGGTTCTAAGTCCTTAAATTTTGGCATTCTGTATTTGTTGTAAGGTAAATATGTAGGAAAAGGTTAATGACTGTAAAAACATGCAACTTAAAATAATATAATGCCCATATTTTATTTATCTTTAAACACTTTTGAAAACATATCACTCACTTACATCAAGCCATTAAAATGTATTCAAAGAGTAATTGATCCTAAGTGCTTCCAAGTCCTTTTACTTTTACATGTAGTCTGATTACACGAGAAAAACGAATTGTTTACTTCAATATTGATTTATCTACATGTATTTCAGAACCCTATTTAAAAAAAAAAAAATTATATGCTTTGGTTCACCTTTAAAACAACATTGGAGACACAGATGTAGCATCTTAAAGTGATCTTATTTTTTGACTCCATCTTGTAATCAGTAGTATCTAAGTGCATACTTTCCTTTTTTATGATAGGTTATATGACCACAATGCATACTTGTTCTGGACTTTTATGTATGCAATGGCAGTGAATACTAATGGAGATATCTTGCATAAAATATTAAAACTAGTAATAAGCATATAAATACCTGTCATCTAATAAATTTAAGCCTTGGGATTGCCAAATGGGAGAAAAGTCAGTTAAATATTTATGTCTCTATGACGAGAGACCTTACAGTATTTGAATGTCCCTGCCACACACTTCTCTAATGGGACATGTGGTATGATTTCATGTTATATGAAAAGAAAAGCTAGTAGGTAGGTAGTATATGCAAGACAGCTGTTGATTTTTCTGAGAGCTCACCTAAAGTCTAAAAAGTTGAGATTTTAGGTTTTTTTCTCATTTAATCATAAAACTGAGTTCTTAAGATTGAAACATTTTGACAGCTGATACAAAAAAAACCCCTTACTATGCATATCAGAATACTTCATTTCACTTCATTTCAGTACATCTTTTTTTTATTATAAAATGATTGGGTCTGTGTCCTGTATTTAAAAGAGCTGTCATGGTACAGGAATGAACTCCCCAAACCATGTTGCTGCTTGTTCACTCCTGCCCTCCCCCTGTCACCTGCAGTAGGATGGAGGAGAGAATTGGAGGAACAAAAGGTAAAGATCTCTGCTTGAGATAATAACAGTTAACAGAAACATCAATGAAATCAGAAAACGAACAGTTACAACAACCCTATTAATAACAAAAGTGTGCAAGAGAGAGGTGAGTGATTCACATGCAAAATGCTCAGAACCAGGGTTACCCTGATCACTTCCTCTGCCACACTTACAGAATTCCTTACACAACCATAATTCCTTCTCCAGGAAAGAGACTCTGTTCCTCCCACCTCTAGTGAAGAGATGAGGTCGTATGGAATAGCCTCTAGCCATGCCCCCTTCTAAATACTGCAAAAATTAGCCTTGTCCTGGCCAGAACCAGGACATAAACTTAACAAATATCCTGGTTCTTTTATAACTAGGAGGAGTTCTTCATGCAATCCATCCAGAGCAACTGACCAAGACAAACACTTGAGTACTATATAAAAGTAAATTACACTAAATATTTTTATTGTTAAAAGTAACTTAGACCACACACACAGACAAAAAGTGTGTCCTCACAGGGCAACAGTAAGAAGTGGAGATGTCAAATGAATGTTCTGAAAAAGGCTTTCCCTCTAGTCAACAGGAAAAAATAGATACTCTAGACCATGAGTCATCTGACTTATTTGAAGTCTACTTTAAGAAGAAAAGATTAAATGTAGCTAAAAATACTTGTTTGTTCTCTACTGACTCTAAATAAAGACTAGATATTGACCTTAAAAATACATGCCTACATTACAGACGTTTAGACCAGTTTGTCTCCAGTCTCCAGACACATGAAAGATTCCTGTCCCACCAATCTTTTAGAATTAGCAAATCTGTGTCTGGGTTTTATATGGGTTATGTTTGGTTTGGTTTGGTTCGGTTCGGTTTGGTTTGGTTTGTTGCTTTGGGTATAACAAGTTTTTAGCTGAATTTATTTTCAAAATCAGAAAGAACACAATGATTTCTTCAGGCTGTAAGTCAATATCTAAGATTTATTCTGGCTACTAAAATATATTGCCTTCTGTGAGTCATCTCTAGCATGAAAGAAGACTCAGCTAACTGAGGAGACAGAACAAGTATTTCCAAACTTAAGCAATTTCAAGGGCTCTCAAAAAAACCCCCAAACACAGAAGCTGAAAAGCTTTGAAAACCTTTCAATATCTGAGAAGCTCAAGTCTAAACATGAGAACATTGAGGAAAGTTTTTGCACATTAATAAAGAAAAGATAATAAATGTTTTAAAAATTTCTGTTAATGGTACAAAATATCCTAATTTCTGACAGAATTTTTCTCTCCTTATTAATCATGCTGAGAAATCATAGAATTTATGTTAAAATAGTATTAATTGTAATGAAAAATAGAATAAGAATATTTATTAAAAAAGCATTTTCAGTAAGTTTGTTGTGTCTACAATTGATTACAAAAGCATTCATTTGTGACTGGTGATATTGTGAAACAGGTAGAACGGTTATTTATAGCTTGAAAAAAAAGTCTTTAAGTATATATGCAGACCTGTCCTGGGAAAATAGAAGAAGATAGCAGAAACCATTTTTTTTCTGCAAACCATAAAATATACAGACTTAAGAATTCCAAATTAAATGTGGAAAGGAGATTTTGCATGTATAATAACCTCTGATTTGAAAGTCAGTTTGAGCAACTGCATTGGCAGATGAACTTTTCCTGTGAGAAATTGCAATAATTAGGCTACAAAAATAACTTCTGAAGAGGCAGTACTTATATAAATAGTATTATGCAGGATGAGAGTACAGAAATACGACTTTGGATCTACGCATGCACACAGTGAGAACTATAAAACAGTCATCTGAGATTTGTTGTTGGTAATTTCTTGAAGAAAACCTAGGTTAATAACATGTAAATGCAAAAAAAAGCTCATAAAGTGTGGTTCACACTTACATTTGACTTGTTTAGTATTATATTGTAAGTATATAGGGTTTTGGCAGCAACAAAACATGTAGAATATTTTTGGGTGTTGGTACTGTATGATCAACTATTCAGTGCATTATATTAACGAAACATTTAAATTCTGACTCAGCCTTGCAAAACTGTTAAAGAACTGAGATTTTTTGCTCCTACTTGCATACTTTATGAATCTACCCATTATCTATTGCTATGAAATGGAATGGAATTCTATGAGGAATGAAGTACTTGCCCTTGCAGAAGAATCCTATGGCACTGTGGTTCACAGATTGTATGGCTGTATGCTTTCTTCTTAATAACATAGAAGTAAGGATACAAAGAATAGTGTAGTAAGGGTCCTTACTCTAGAAGCAAGGGTATCTTCTATAAGTGAAAAATGAACATTATAGCCTGGAGGAATCCAGCATGTCAACCAAGTCTAATGTCCACTTCACCAGTCAGCAGGCATTCAGCTGAATACAAAGAACGATTTCTCAGCTTGAAGTTCATGAAGAAATACTGCAAATTCATCACAGAACAGATATTTAGGGTACTAAGCATATGGATAATTAAATTACCTTGAATGCACAGACCCACATCAGAACACATAATACAGAAATAAATGGAGAGAAAATAGCACTCAAAGCAATCAAATGAAAAATTACTAATGTTCTTGCTGAACTAGTTGAATGATACTGACAAGTAACGGATATTTTTTGTCAGCAAAAACCTTCCTATTCATTTATAGGTGTAGAGGTTGGCTAGACACATCAACTCAACATCCAGCACTTGATGCTGGTATTTACACCTACACTGCGTATTCCATGGAAATGAACAGAAGGGATTGTTCTGCAGATGTTGACGTGAATATTACAGCTGAATGAATATCCCTTCTAGAAATTGCTGGCAGTCACACAGTGTAAGTTCAGATGTATTTTTTATTTCCAAAGAAATTTTAAAAAGACACTTGTGATAAACATGTATTCAATTATCCCCAAATAGACTAGTGTTGTAAGTCAAATTGTAACAAGATATTTTCCTGCTTGTGAGTTCTGTTTTATATGCCACTAACAGTGTTCCATGGGTTGTTTTAAAATGTTTTCCCTCATTACTACATTTACCAAAATAACCAAGTATATAGTGATGCAAATTGGAGTTCTCAGTCTTCTGTGACTTCCATTCTTAAGACCTTTAAATGAAAAATTACTTTTTTTTTCCTGTTGGGGAGTGTAAAAGGTACTATAAGAATGTTGGTACTCATGATGAATTGGGTTGAAATTCCCATAAATTATATTAAATATTTTACATGATTCTAGCCTCTTGGTGAACTGGTTTATGTACTGCTGCTTGGCACTACACTGTACCATGCATTACCTGATTTTTTCAGCTTCTGAACATCACAGAATGAAGTCCAGCTGATACTCAGAAAAAACCCCAAAAACCAAAAAAACAAACAAAAAAAAAAACCCCACAAAAACCACCAAAAAAACCCCAAAGAAAAACAAAACAAACTAACTCCAAACAAACAACAACAACAAAAAAAACCCAGACCACAAAAACCCCACAACCCTAAAATATCATGTAACTCTAAGGTATATTTTTTGTCAGTACTATATAAAAGGAAGGAAAAAATATGACTAAATAACAGCTTTATATCGGTCATCATAAAATAGCTCTCTACTGTCTATCTAACCCCTATTTTTACCATTTTATCTCCTCCTGAGGTATTGCTGTTGCCAAGTAGGGAACCAGAAATACCATGCCCTGTGGTAGTTAATTTTCCTTAGTGTTAAGGAAGGAATCAGTAGACATGACATTAGCAAAAGCTGCAACTTTTTATCATGTCACTTTTCTATCATCTATCTTTGCTGCCTGATCCTGCAAAGCCCCATAAGACCACTTTCCAGTCTAATACTGTAAAACCTCTGTCTAGTTAATAGAGATGAAGGATGGTAACAGTATAATCTGCTTCATTTATCCCTTGCACATTTGGGTCATTGTTCAAATTAAATGTTTAGGAATTTTTTTTTCTTTTTTTATTTTGCTATTGCAAGCAAGAGAACTAGATTCTAGGTAGATCTACTGCTGTCTGTCAGATATAGTTGTTCTGATTTGCTACTACATTATTAATTAAACTTGTCAGTTCTGAAAAAAAATATGGATAACAACATTTAAAGAAAAAGAAAAGAACTCATATGTTCTCCCATTAAAATTTCACTTTTGTTCCAGAACACAGAGCATTGTACTGTCCTGTCCATAATTTACTTACATCTAAACCAAGTTTTTTCAATCTTCAAACTTTTCTTTGTTACTTCTACCAAAACTCTGCATATGCTTAGGAAGAATGGCACACCTAGGAACACTTACTGGTGTTTTCAACACTAGACATTTAGCTCTTAGATCTACATCTTTCGTTTATCTTCAAAACCATATGTTTGATAATATATTGACTGCTATTGATAGTGTGCTTTTCGATAACACAAAAAAATTTCATGAAGGTAATGTAATTGTTTTATTCTAAGTAACTGAAGTAGGAACCTCTTCATCTAACAGACCCCTTCTGCTGGGTGGCCTGAAGCATATATCAAATGTGAGGTTTCCTTTGTTGTCTTGGTCCGTAATTTTCACCCACAAGTTCTCAACTTGTTCGTTACTCTTTTTGAAAGACTTCTCCATGCAGTCAGTCATTTTTTTCTACAATGAAGAAAACCCCACTCCCTCTCCTTCCTTTCCTGCCTGTTCTGAGTGCTTTGTAGCTGCTCATTGCAGTGTTTCAGTCATTTAATTCATTCCAGCACTTTTTTATTGATAGCAGATACATCATGTTTCTAGAATAACGGTGGCCACCAACTCCTGGTTATTAGTCACGCATTGATACAGAGTTGGGTATCATCTGTCAACTTCTTAGAGGAACATGCCTTAATTCCTTTGAAGCATTGCACAGCAGTTTTCCCTGTTGATTCCTAGAATATCAGGAGGGCTTGGGTCATTGTTACTCAAAACTCCATCCCCCACCTCCACCCTCTGCTAAATCTAGTTAAAAACTCATAAATCTGGCCAGTGTGTTGTTTATCCTCATTTAAAATTTTCCTCTTAAGTCTCTTTTTCCAAAGGAAGGACTTTTTACTTTTTCAACAAACAAACTAAACCAAGAACCAGTAATATTTATTTCTTTTATGAAATGCCTCAGAGGTTAGAGAATTCATTACAAAAAAAAAAAAATCTGCTAAATTTTTTCATATCTCCAGGCTCCCTTTAGCACCATACTTTTAAATATTAGTCCGAAGCTCATTCTAGTTAAATATGACAGGACAAAGAACCTCACTTTCTCCCATACGAGTGATTAAGATTCACACCTGTGGCAAAGATTAAAAAACAGTCCTTGGAAAGAATGTGAGAGTGAAACTCTTCAAACATATGTTATAAATAAACCCTGTAAATTCATGCTAAAATATGAATAGAAATAAAGTTATAAAGGTTAAAGGATGCAGCCCCCCTCCTAAAACCAGAAGTTTCAAAAAACCCCTAAAACCAGTTTGACCAGGGAGGGGTTTTCACAAC
>WEKY01027115.1:51593-63871 GCA_013390045.1 Picathartes gymnocephalus | reverse complement strand
GCCATCAAGGAATTATGTTTCTGGGAATCCTATTATGAAGACAAAGGAGCCAGCTGCATCAGGAGATGGACAATTCATCACAGGATGGACCACACATCACACCCAGAAACCTCTTCTCGTCCAGCCCTGTAACCTATTCAGAGCTGAGAAGAATGGACTAGATGTTGTCATCCCACCCAGAACTGCATAAAAATCACCCTGGCTGAGGCAGTCGGGGTGAACCAGGGGAGATCTGATGCGATAGAGGTCAGATCTATACGCGTTCACCCAGTGCCGACCCCGGGCTCGGTGCTGCTCCTCAATATTGTGGCTTATTGTGACCGATCTTTCGGCTGTATAATAAATTTCATTTCTTTATAAATTTGATTGGCAAATTTATTTATCGCACATATGTTCACGATATTCACTTGGACAAAGAAGTCTCTTTTCCTGGACTATTCTTAAACAAACAAGAATTGTTCTACCAATTTTTTGCTTGTTCAATAATTTTTTATTCTTGACAGATATTGCATGAAATATACATTCCAAAGATTACCTTTTTCTCTGGTAAGCACCTTAAGCACTAGACAAATAAGTTAGGATAACTAGAATATTAAAGGAAAATATTTTCTTTTAATATCTTATCCTATCTGATCCTATGCTTACAATACCAGACATATGCATATACTGGTTTGTATTCTCTCAAGCAGAGTTGCAAGTAATTTCTCTGGTAGTTTAAATGAATCTGATTTTATTTGAGATAGATTGAAGTACCAACATGGCCAGTGACCAGTCTCAGCTGAAAGGTATGACTGACAGCTGGAAATGCAGACCAGCAACTTTCTGATTTGACTACTAGACAGCATTCTTTAGAAATTTGTTCTAAACAGATCCTTAAAGATAAAGGCCAACAGTGGTACAATCAGTCCCACAGTCTGTTTGCACATGCAGCTCCACATCTACAGCTGTCCCATGCTGGCCAATGTGTTCTGTGCATGCTCAGGGTGTCTGACCTGATGTGTGGCATCAATATTCAACTAAGGTCACTACAAGAAAGAACTATTTCCTTTTGGGCTAATGGCATTATCTACATGTTTAATCCCTTTTTAAGAAAAATTACCTAAATAATATATATACATTATTTTTAAAATGCCAGATCAGATTGGGTAGTGACTAAAATGTAATATTTTCTCATAAAAATTTTATGCTGTCATTTTTCTTCAACGGGTCCCATGTAAATTTATATATATCCTCAGACCTACTCGATATGTTTTGGGTTTGTGATGCCTTTGGAAATATGTCTTCCTTCTTTTTTTCACTTTGTATTTTCTTTTCTTCCCTAAAGAAGAAGAAGCTCTCAGGTTTTAAAGGCTTCCTTCAATAAGTTGCTAGCCATAGGAAGAGCTAACCTTGGGTTCGTAGAGGCATAGCACTCAATGGGTTTGTTTCATGTGTATATATTTTATAAACAGAACAGAACAGAGTGTAGGTTCAAGTATGTTCATTATCATATCTTCTAGCATATAAATGTCTAATTAATTAAATGCAAAAAAATAGTGGTTTCTGTTCACTATCATAAAACATCCTTGGCTGGTACTAACATTTTGATCCCATCTATTTTTCTATCCCATTTTTTCCATTGACATCATTACTTGCCGAGGTTGATTATGGGCTATTTAGGTCGGAGAGAGATGAGAGAGTCTTCTGTTGTTGCAAAAGGTGTTTGTTGCAGGAAAGCACAGTCAGTTTCACAGGGGTGAGAAATAACAGTCCATGCCATTTGTTAAGACCTCAGTGTCCCAAGTAGAGGCATAAGGCAGAAGCAGCGCGGGTAGCAATCTAAGCTTTTCTATAAGCAGCATTCTTTGTTTCTTCTAAGCATTCTGCATTCTAAGTGAGCATCTCCTGGCATTGTTTGCTGCATCCTATATTACCATAAGCATTCTAACAGCATTATGTTTACTTATTGTCCAATCAGCTACAGAGATGGTTCTATAGTGATACTTTTGCACCCATCCTGGCTAAGAGCAAATGTGCGCATTTCTTACACAAAGCTTATGCATATGGTGTATCGCGTTCTATCTTTCTATCTAACTACACTGTGCTATGTCTATATTTTGTCTAAAGGGTGGTCAATGTCATGGAGCACTATCCTATTGAATTTTAAACTGGAGCAGAAGGCACTTCACTACTGACAAATACAACTATATTATATGTTTTAAGGCACTTTAAAGAATTTTCTACTCAAAACTAAATCTTTGCATTTTTCTCTGCCCCTGAAAATTACCTTCTCAAATGTGGCTTGATAAAATAAAATATTACTGATGTTATAGGTCTGCAAAATCCATCAGATCAAAGCTGCTGTTTGGGATCCACTTCTTATGCAATTATCTCGTGATGAGCACACCAACACAGAACTATAGGCATCTTTCACCCATCAGATCAATCTGCATCAACCCACATATTTCCTGTGAAATTTCTAAACTCATTTATTTGTTTAAGGTTATATCCATTTTACCCCTTTAGAAATACAGGCTGAAGTACTGAAACTGAATTCTTGGTGGTTCTGCCACCGATGGTTCTCTTAAAAACGTGCTTTTCAGATATCTTTTAGTGCTTCATTCAAGACTGAAGTTGTTTAAGTTCCTATCTCTTTGATTTGCAATCAATCCAACCTTTCCACTTTCATCTGTGTGACTCTAATTGAAATAAGCCTTAACACTTATTTTTTCCACAGCTGCTATCTACACTGGCTTTTCTTTAACTTGATGTGATTTATTTCTCGCAGGCCTAGAGGCTTCTAGCAATGTTTGAGTCACACTTCAGACTGTCAAAAGTGGTGGTATACTGTCTACTAATTACTGTCTCTGCTGTCATTCACTTGAGTGCCAAAAGGAATCTTCAGAATAAATCCAACTTCTGTACAATATTCCAAAATAATCATTAATATCCAGATCTGGTCAAAATACATTCATGCTTTTTTGTTATTTTATTTATTGAAAGTAAAATTAAAAATTAAATTTTCTAGAAAGAGATTTGGTAGCTTTTGTGGTTAAAAAATCTTGTTTCCACACCTACGAAGGAACAAAGAAAGAATACGGCAGATGAGGACTTTCAAATATACCCTGCCTGGCTCTTCCCAGGCCTCTGGTCACAGGCGTCATCAGCCCACCAAAGGTCTTTCTTTACAAGTCCAGAGAAGCACAGGAAGCACAACAGCAAGCTGGAAACCTAGCAGAATAGTCTCAGTCAGTATCCAATGTGAAACCCATCAGGGGGAGTCAAGGGGAGAGAATCTCCAGAACACTTTTCTAGACTGATGTGGGTTGCTGCCCAGGGGCTGGTAACCACTACAAGATACAGTGGAAGAGCATTTTGGGATTGCACAGGACTCATTTTGGGATATTTAGAGGAGGTACCAATGGCAGTAAAAGGGAGAGGTTTAGATAATTTGGGGACTAACAATTGTAGGAAACAGAAGGACGTGGGAATGAAAGGGAGGAGCTGGTCCATATGCTTGTCTGGCTATGACTGGTGCCTGATCAGAGACATCTGTTGTGTCTTCCCATTAAATTCCTTTCTAACGCTAACCTGGGTGAGGACCCTTGGTCCTGTGTGTATGAGGGTGTGAGTTGATCCCTGCTTTCGGCTGTTTCCGAGTGAGGGTGTCTCACATACACGTGCATTTATGGCAGCCTGGTCTGCCAGCAGCTGGAGTGGGTGCAGGTGAGCCAGAGAGTCTGTGACTGGAAGCGAAGGTCAGGTTGAAAGGCTGAGCCCATTGGTGCTGGTTTTTTCCATGCCAGTGACCTGAATGGCTGTGTGAGAATCGGGGCTGTGGCCCATGTATGCATGTAAGGATGTATGTATATACCTCTGTGTGTGTGTGATTTGTGTACTTGTGTCTGCTGGACATTTTCAACCTCTGTGGCTGGAACCTGCAGCTATGGAGCCTCATCTCTCTTGGGCTGTCAAATCCTGAGTGGTGTACTTCCCTCTAACAATATTACATATTAAAATTTGATTTCAATGCAATATTCTATCTTGGGATTTTTTTGTCATTTTCAATACAGTATATAGTTTCTCTCTATTTTATCATCTGTAAGAAATATTTAATCTGTCCTAATATTGACATTTTATTTTATCATCTTATTCTAGACATTAGGATTGTTGTAGTTTACAGATTTAATCTTCTGCTTTGATAAAATCACTGATTACGGGTTAGTCAAAATGTTTTAATAGATAGACTAAAAGAAATATAATGTGAAAGCACTTTGTAATACTTTGACAGAAACAAATAAAAAATACAGAATCTAATAGCAATATTTGATTTTTGTAAAATAATGTGTAATGATATTAAAATAAAAGTAATTCAAAAATACATTTTAAAATTAAATGGTAGAAAAAAGAATTCCCTGGAATACTTTTCATTAAAAAAGTATCATTTGCATTTATCCTCTTAATGCTATTTTTTTCTTGCTGCTATTTCAATCTGTAGTGGTTACATTATACAGATTTTTAATAATTTTAAGCACAGTTTAATGTAAACAAAGATACTTAGAAAGTTAATCTCAACTCAGTTTTTCAGATTTGATCCTGAATTTATATGAAAAGTATAATTAATAAAGGGTTAATATATTTATGTTATGTAATATGATAGAGAGGAACTTGAGCTTGAATCCATTTTTCTGATGAAAGAAGACAGATTTAAATTTCTTAAAGAGAGTACTATGCTAGAGCAATTATGTAAAAGTACATGGATATTTTTTAAAAGGAAACTGCTCTAAGGGAAATGAAGCCACAAAGAATCTAAATTCAAGAAACATACAAAAATACAGCAAAGTTCAAGTCTCAGACAGGTTCTGCAATCTTACCAGTGTTAACTGATTTACTATATTTGCAAAATGTATTTCCACTTGTTTGAACAAGTTGTAAAACCTTTCTTTTACAGTTCTGGTAAAATTTTTATCAGAGATGTAACACAGAATCCTGTAAATTCTTGAAAAGAAATAAATGCAGGTTGCTTTTGCTTGGCATAGTAGTTCTTTCTTTTTCTTTTTCTTTTTGCTTTTTGCTTTCACAGCTCTCCTCAGAGTGCTTGGAAGTGTCTTTTCTATTTTTACAAAATTTGATAGCAGCATTGATGTTACATCTTTTAATAAAAGATGGGAGTCTTAATGCATCTTGAAAAACATTTGAGAGTCATAACTTAGCAACCAACTTACTTGTAATAATTTTCTACTTCCATGTCACATAAGCACTTCAAAGAACCACCATTTAAGACTTTAAAATATTGTTATCTTATACAGAGAGAAGCACAAGGAATTCTAAAAAACAGCATAAGTGAACAATCTGTATGTTCTTAAATCTGTGAAATGGTCAGGATTCACAACAATGTAGTTAAGATACAAGAGCTTGTACATTATCTATATAAATTCTTCTGATTAAAATTTAGTTTATAAAACATTAAAGTATTTCAAATTTAAAAAAAACAAAAATTGGTTTTAATTATGTCTTTGGATGTTTTTTATGTAATGAACAACTTTTCAGTACTTTTCAGTACATAAGAAGGAATGTGAGATAACAAAGTTAAACTATTAAAAAGCACTAATGGAGAATATGCATATTTTTTCCGAAGAGCTTAACATCATATTTAATAATAATCTCATTTAGAAATTACCTTTAGTAGGCCAAGTGTTGCCAAACAATATTTCTAAAACACAGATGGTCTAAAACCATTCAACAATGAAGAGATGTATCAAATTATTTTATCACATTACCAAGAGAAATAAACATGGATTTACATCAAAATGATTTCCATTTATTTTTGCAAGTAGGAGCTATAATTAATTTATTAAATACATTAAAAAACAAAGCATTAACATAGCTATGTGACTTTTTATTCCTAGGCAAATATATTCTATTATAATTTATTTTCAATTAAAATGATTCACATAAACCTCTATCCGAGCAAGTGTTGGATTCCTGAAAACAAGGCAAACAAGCACTGCCTAGAATACTGGAAAAAATATAATTACTAAATAATTACTATCACGTCATAACCTTGAGCAATTAGAAGCTCAAAGGGTAACAGCTGTACAGATCAAAGTTCCATTTCTTGAACTAGAGTCATTTAGAGCATGTATTCCATTAAAAATAAATGTGTTTTAGTTTCTGGTGTCATTCTTTAGAAAAGAGAGAGCAATATCATGAATATTTATTTATTGCTGAATTCTGAAAATCTCAAGGGTGAATATTTTCATGCATGCATATTTATTCTTCAATTCAAGATATTGCTAGGAGATAACAGTTGGAAGAACCACCTAATTATTATTTTTCAGAAAAATAAACTAAATGTAAATTGTGACCATTAATTTCAAGTTTTTGTAATTTTAATGTCTAAATACAATCTAGTGTTGAAATTTAGGTGCTCAAATCTTGAAGTCTTAGTATAATTTGAAATGTTCAGATGTTTCTTGTCTGAGCTCTATGTGTTGTTATAGGAAGGCACGATTACGTTATAGGTGCTTTATTTGGTGGCTCAGACAAAGGTAGCCTATATGCTAGTATATCTTAAATGGCTTAAAACCGTGCAAGTTAAGGCCAATAAATTCAGCTGAATTTGAAATGAAGAGTTACTCTTATAGCTACACTTACAGCTTTAGGAGTTTAGGCCCAAATACACAAAACATTAAGTGAAAGAGCAAATCTAAAACATTAACATGACAGTGACTCAAGCATACATTAGATGGAGGAGAGAATGGAAAAGATAAATATGATAAATATGGTTGAAATAAAGACAGTTTAAAAGGCAGAGCAAAAGTTGGGCCCACAAGCAAAGCAAATCAAAGGGCTCATTCACTGCTTCCCATGAGCAGAGTGGTGCTCAGCCCTCTCCGGGAAAGCCGGGCCCCATCACATGTAATGGTGATGTAATGGGAAGAAAAACGCCTTCGCTCAGAATGTCCCCTCTTCCTCCTTCTTGCCCCACCTTTCACTGCTGAGCATGGCACTTATGCAATATTCGTTTGATCTGTTGGGCTCAGCTGTCCCACCTGTGTCCCCTCCCTGCTGGTTGAAAGCATCTTGCATGAAAAAAGGAAGTAGCCATGCAAACTTAAATGTGAATAAAGTGCTGCCATGCAGAAATCACTTGGAAAAACACGGACAATATCAATGAGTTTTCTGTAGGTGATAAAGTTTTTGAGAAAAGATTTGCATAATGATGGATAAAAAATTATATTGGGAACACGTACCTCTTAATTCTTTCCTAAGAGGATTTTGTTATTGTACATATATAGTATTGTATATATACAATATCAGCCTCAGTTACTGAAAAACTGTATCAGTCCCCATGAGACACACAAGTTGAGCTGTCCTAATGAACATGGCAAGAACCAATATTGTTTGATGTAAGATCTAGAATTTAAAAATAATTATTCTAATAACTTCATTTTCATGGTTAAATTGGTTCTTCTTGTTTGGGTTGTTTTTTTTCCTTTATCATTTATTTTAAAGAAAGAAAGCAAGAAGGTTCAAGTATTGGTCATCTTCTAAAAATATTATGAATTATAAAGAAAAAAAAAGAAATTATTAATCTGGTGTAATATCATATATATATGTGTATATTATAGCTGACTATATCATCCTAGCTCCCTCTCATAGCTAGTAGAGAGAAAGAGAATATATGAGTGTCAGCTCACCTTAGGACACTATAGCGGGTTGACCTTGACTTCAGCAGGAGAGATGGAGAAAATAAGATCTAAAAATCTTCAGTTAGATAAAAGAAGTTTAATGGAGAGAAGGAAAGGCTGCATGAAGAAGTAAAGCAAAAAAAAAAAGAAGTTTATTCTCTGCTTCCCATCAGACGATGATGTCCAGCCACTTCCTGGGAAGTAGGGCCACAGCACACA
Organism: Picathartes gymnocephalus; assembly: GCA_013390045.1. Lineage (NCBI taxonomy): Eukaryota > Metazoa > Chordata > Aves > Passeriformes > Picathartidae > Picathartes > Picathartes gymnocephalus. Next base: position 55,979 of record WEKY01027115.1, on the reverse strand, counting down.
TGACAGCTGCTTTGGAAGACAAAAACCTTAATAACAAATATCCCCCTCCTCTTCCTTTCTCTTAATTTTTATTGCTGAGCATGACATCATATGGCATGGAATATCCCTTTGGTCAGCCTGGGTCAACTCTCCCAGACTGACACTACTGCCAGACATCCATCACAGCCACTCCTTAAATCTTTCTGCCCACCCCTGCTCTGCTGGCCTTTGGTGACACTAGCATGTTGGAGAGGCAGCCTTGATGCTGTGCAGCAGCAGCAAAACCTCCTTTGTCTTATCTTAGTTGTTTTAGCTACAAACACAAAGCATAGCACGATAAGAGGTGCTATAGAGAAAGTTAACTCCTTCCCAGCCAGACCTGAAGAAGAAGCGCTAAAAAGGAGGATATTAGTAATATTCTGCAGGCACCCATTTCTACTTTTATAATATACACCTTCCTTTGACATGTAAATTAGTTGAGACAAATCCCCCACCTTAAATGTCTGTCATCAAATCACATACGCTCCTTTAAAAATTTGATGCTTATCTGAATTAAGAACTCACCCAATCGTATAACTTTCATCTTTGCAAGATGTATATCTTTCAGCAGATAGATGCTTAGAAGAAGCAGCAGCACTGCAAACCTTCATGTCACAGATGGGTGTCTACCATCCCTGAGCAAAAAAAATTATTTCCTTTGTTCTTCTCAAGACCAAAGGTCATTTTTCCACTCCCTCTGGGCAGCAGTTATGGGCAATCATGCAGAATCACAGAACCACAGAACCACAGGATCCTCAGGATGGGAGGGACTACAGTGGGTCATCTCATCCAACCTCCCTGCTCAAGCAGGGTCTTCCCAGAGTGCATTGTACAGGATTGTGACCAGATGGTTCTTGAGTACCTTCAGTGAGTGATACTCCACAACCTCTCTGGGCAATCTGTTCCAGTGCACTGTAAAGATGTTCTTCCTAACACATTGAGCATTCCTTTGAAGCACATACTCTGTGCCTTGAAGTACACATCCAGGAGTGCAACCAGAAAAATGTTTAACTAATTCTAGGAGCAAGCAAACCTATCTTCTTATGGAAGAACCCATCTCACTGAAGAGAGTGATTGTGATTGTTGTCCTGATCTCTGCAAGGATTGTTTTGTTGTTTGTTTTCTTTTTAACCAGAGTTAAAGAGGAGTTTTAAATTCTCTAAAATAAAGAAAGTAATTGCATATCTACAGTTCTTTTCTGAGTGGTTGGATATTATGTTTCTATGTATACCCAATTAAGATATCTGTGAAATAAAATTCTAAGAAAATATAGATCTACTTTTAGACTTGTAAATTAAAACAAAAAAAATAAACCCACCTCTCTTCAGGTCTAGATGTAGTGCTCAAGAAGCATAATTTGCATCTTGTCCTTTTCCTCTGCACTTTTAAATTAGAGTCTTCATTCAGCCATATACTAAATTAGCTGACTGACCACAGAAGGGTTCAGAAGGTTGACTGCTCCGAACTGCCGTTTGGGATTCCGAAATCCTACAATGTAAAGTGCAGTTAGTCCAAGTCTTCCTCTTTGCATTCCCAGCTTCACAGTGGAAGTAGTTTAATTACACTGAATTCCCTAATTGTTGCTTAACTACATGTATCAAGGCTGTATAATCTCAGGATATGCTATATTTGCTGTTAACATGTGCCTCCTGGTGTTTCACATCAATGCTATTGGATACAGGACTATCAGGAAAAGTACCAAAACAAGGATTTGGTCCTTTGTGTATATTCTGTACACTGACTTACATTTTCATTTATACAATTTCAAATGGAAGCATAATCTAACATAATATTCTTTCTGCTTTTTTTTCTAAAACTACAAGCTTTAATATTTATTGACTTTTTGCCCTATAAACAGCTTATATTTAATTTTGAATCTACTAAAATATGGCTTTTTGAAGCTTTCCTGTTGACTGATTAATATATTGCTGCACACTGAAATAAAAAGGGTTACAAATCTAAGCTCATAAATGAAATAAAAAAATAGAAAGCCATTTCCTAAAATAGCAGAGTATTTTCTAAAAGAATAACTAGAATAATGTAAAAGATTATTAGGGCTTCTTTTACTTCAATGAGAAGAAACAATAGAATTATTTTATTTAGGCTTCTACAAGCTCTGTAAATCAGCCCACACTATCAACAGGAAAGGAAAGAGAAGATCAAAATAAACTATAGGCATATAAGCATAATAGATAATCTGATACCTTAACTCTTGCATGTTTTCATTTTTTAGTGACAAGGGTAATGAATTTGTGCCTAAACAGTTTAAAAAAAACAGTTTTGCACTTTCATGCCTTGAAGCTTAAACTGTGTTTTCACTTCTGACCATTTTTGAGCTCACTAGCTAATATTGGGTAATATATCAGGTGATAATCAGACGGCAAACAACAGCTCAGAAATATTCAGGAGAATCATTTCAGCAAAGGCTCCCTGGAAAATGAAAGGATGTAAAGAATGTATTCAAGTTTCAAATTTCTGGCAATGTAGAAAACATTATGCTATCTTTAGCAGACTTCAAGGCAAAGAGAAATCTTGTCAACTTCGTGTTCTTGAAAATGTCTGCTGCAGAACCAACAAGCTTAAAATCTTCTAAAAAGTATTAATCCATTTTATTGAAAGCTTTGAAAGGAAACCAAAGGGAACATTTGCTGTGACTTGACCCATTGCCACCTGAGTGTATGTTTTCAGGTTTTAACTTCCCCTACCCGTCAGTTTGGGTATAGAATGCAGAGACTGAGTGCTAGTAAAAAGCTTAGAGCAAGCCATCAAGTTGTACTACATCGTTATTTGCAGCTTTCCTCAATAAATTCTTTAATATCAGTGAATGGTTCATACCTTATCAAGCAATGCCCAACAGACTGCATCTAGGTTTTATGTGCTTTTTTTCTCATATAGTTTTCATTTTATAGGTGAAATGTCGTACACTTACATTTCCTGTGCTATTGCTTCTCCCCTCCTACATTTGAAATACAAAGGACAATATATCTGGACCAGATTTAAGAATATTTAGCAAGCAAAAAGACAGAAAAAAACCAAAAAAAATACCAAAACTAGTTAGGAAAATATTCCTTTGCGATTCTATGGTCTGATTGAAAGTTCACTAGAAATTTTCATTGGCTCCAGCAAGTTTTAGTTCAGGCTGTAAAGAAATAGTTATGAAATAGTAGATAACTAAAAGACATTTCTGCCTAGCTGAACTGAATTCCTGATCCTATTTTGTACTTTCTTATTTTTCATGGCAAATCTGGATTTAAAGATAATCAAGTTGAACTTAGAGTTTGTTCCTTGAGTCTGTGATTTGCACTGTATTTCAATATCTTATTTTATGAACTTATTCTACTGGTTTGACTTTGCAGTGAAAATCACTTGCCATATCACTAAAAGAGAGAGAGAAAAGAGGAGAGAAATATAAGAAATAGAAAATGTCACCTTCGGTAGAGAATAAGATGTCTTGGAGAAAAGAAGGACATTTACATATCCTTTATGTTTGATCACTTTGTGATTGACAATGAATAGCTATGAAAAATTAATTTTTTTTAAACTGTGAAATAGCATTTTATCTAAAACTTAAACTATTGCTGTTCAAAAAGAACCATTTTCATGAGATTATGACCAACCTTTACATTTCTACACACCTTAAAACAGATCTTATGAAAATTGCTCATGTTAGTATGCCATGTTTTTTAAAATACACATTTTAGGAATGGAAAAAAGAGACATTTTCATCTACTTCTTTTGTGATAGTTTTGGTGCAGTTATTGCTAATAGTGAAATTTATTTTAAATTCTTTTGGCATCATATTTTTTTAGTCTGGATATTCTGTGTTTCCCTGCTACAATTACTCTTTCTTTGACATAATTAGGAGAGTGAGGCACAAAAGATTTACTCCAGTCTTATTTGAAAGAACAGATTCCATATTTTCTGCAGTCCAGGAGACTGGCAAGAATTATGGCATTTATTTTATGCATGACTGACAGTCATGAAAGTCATACTTTTCATTTTGTTGTAACTGTGGTATATCTGCACACCAAGACTGTGCCTCTGTGGATGTGTAGTGCCCTTGCCATCAGTTCCCAGGGTGGTCCAGGACCTCTCCAGGCAGTCATCTGCAGGAAAGAGCTAGCAGACTGGTTTAAAAGAAGGAGTCACCTTGAAACCTCTTCCACCAGCTTTTATTGGTGTTCATGATGACACCTGTTATGGAATATCCATTAGGTCAGTTGGGGTCAGCTGTCCTGGCTGTGTCCCGTCCCAGCTCTTTGTGCACCTCCAGACTTCCCGCTGGTGGGATGAGGTGAGGAGCTGAAAAGGTCTTGACACGGTGTAAGCATTTCCCTTCCCTTCCCTTCCCTTCCCTTCCCTTCCCTT
>WEKY01027115.1:33911-51087 GCA_013390045.1 Picathartes gymnocephalus | reverse complement strand
CCTCCCCTCCCCTCCCCTCTGCCTCATATCACCTCACTCCATTTGAAAATACGTAGGAGATAATGAAGGAAAAGACACTAAAATCCACATGTTATGGCAATTACAGAATCCAAATGTAACACACATTTTTAGGCCAGAGGTCACCATTTTCAGAAGGGTAGAATAGGTGCCACAGGGATTATCTAACCTGACAGAAGGATGGGAGCCAGAGTAATAAATTTAGAAATAACATAAATAATGGTGAAAAAGCAGAACAGGAAAGGACAGGAGACAGGTGGATGGCAGGGAAGACTATAGCCTACCCTAGACCTGTGTTATCAAATATCAGGATAAACAGGGAAAGGGCAGTAGGCGGATGCAATAGGAACTGAAAACTGCAAAAGGAAAGATAATCTGGAAGGATAAATTGAGTGGAAATAAAACAGAAGATAGAAATAGAAAGCAGGTAGAGTAGGAGAACATTAAACTATTGTAACAATTTTGTCTCTGTAGACATATTCAATTGTACACAGAAACAGAGCCTGGGAGAATTCGACAAAACTTCTCAGCGATTTCTGTCTTGGGCACAGGTTTTTTTCATCATCAATCTGATGATGTAGCACACTACTAAATTATCACAGTGACAGCACCATGATGATATGCTACATTAATACATCATCAGAATAGCTGGGATAAGTGCTGCTACTCTGGTGATACATCAGTCTAGTGCATCACAAAAGAAACATATATTGCATAAAGATGTACTACGGAAATCACTATGTTTTTGTTGCCATTTCTCATTTATTCATTCACTTTCATAGAAGACAATATCAAAAGCAGAATGATTTTTAAATTAAATTATGTGAAAAGCTAATATAATTGTGTTAAATGAAGGAATATTTGGGCATATACTATAAACAAGGAAGTGGGAGCTGAACCACTTCAAAATAACACATGCTACCACATTTTTTTAAAACTAATCTAAAACTATCACTATTTTATTCAAGTGTTTTCAAGTGTTTCCTCATAAGTAATTATTTTGTGTGTGGACTCACAATTTAATAGTAACAGCAAAAATAAAGAATAAAGTACATTTTGGTTCTTAACAAAGAGGAGGTGTCCCACTATGTTTGAAGGAAGAAGAATTTTAAAATTAAGAAGCTTAATTGATTTTAATACCAGTTTGGCTGGGCAAATGGAGATGAGCATCATAGTCTAGTGGAATATGTCTCTGCCATTCCACTAGGCAGGGGGGCTGCAACAAGGTGATCTTTAATGTCCCTTTCAACCCAAACCATCCTATGATTTTATCATTATTTCCGCATGTATCAATATATGTTAAAAAATACAGTGATCCAAACCACATAAAATTATCAATTTATGATTATATGGAAGGTCTCCTAGGCAAAAAACATGTCTGCATACATGTTTGGAAAGCTTGGGATATTCCAGTGATATTTATTATTATTACTATTATTATTATCATTATGACAATGAGTGGTTTTAAAATGGCAAACAAGCTAAGGCATGACTGAATTTGTCTCCTTATGCTCAAACTGAAAATATTAATCAATACATCTGACACTAAATTTCCTGATCACAGTATCGTTGGACCCTACATGGTAGGAATGAAAAAATTCTGTAGAGATATTGCCTGGGTGGTAATGGGTGCACTGGTGAGTTGCAATAAGAAAACTGATTACTTTACATACTTTCCTGGTGGCTCTAGTTTTAATGTAGGTGGATAATTGGATCAACTTCTTACGGTCAGCTTCTGCTGAATCCTCCTCTTTTACTCATACAGTTTTCATTCTTCACCCTCAGAGCACAGTACTTGTTATGTAGGCATTCCGTAGGGGAAGGTTCTTTCTTCTGCCCAAAGTAGTAACTCATCTGGTGGGTTACTTGTGTCAGCCAGCTCAAGGTTGAGTTCAGGCTTCTCTTCCCCTTGCATGGCTTCAAGGCCAGGCCGTTGCTCAGCCTGGGACAGCACACAGACAATAGTATTGATCTATCAGTCACCTTCCTAGATGCTAGGCTGCTAGTTGCATGTCTCTTGTAACACAGCCACTTGTTTGAAAAGTGCTTTTAGCTGGGCACACTTGACACTGACATCCACAACCATGTTTAGGTGTTAGAGGGGCTTCCTGATGCTGGAACTCTATGCAGCCTGAGGTCTGGATAGCTATTTTAGTCCTTTGCAGGTCAGTTTGGGTGGAAATGTCAGCATAGCTTTTCTTTCAGCAGGTCACAATCCTCTTTACTTTTATAAAATGGTAATTCTTCTGAAAGACGTTATACTTCTAATTCTCTGGGGATCTCAAGATTCCAGGTAGTTTTTCATGTCCATTTCCTATCTGGGGCAACCATCAGGTTTTCAGTCTAAACCTGTGGGTGAGCAGAGCAGGCAGCAACCCAGTTATACTTGGCCTCCCGCAGTTTGAACTCTCTGCAGGGACCATAAGCACTGCCCCAGTTTCTTCTGCTCCTCTCATGAGACCTGGCACTGGGTGGCTGGTACCTGCTTTTTTAGTGTAAGTTTGTAGGGCTTAAACTGTACACTTGTTAGACAAGTTAACAACTGACGATATTTTTTACAGTGTCCTATTAAATTGCACTGTAATATTCTTAGCTTAAAAAGATCAAAATCATACAAAACTGCAGTTTTTATTCTGCTGACTAGTATTTCTATCTTTTTGAAAACTTACTGAAAATCTTTTATGCTGACTTGGGTATTTCTAGTTGGCACTTTTTCTACTCAGCACTTTGAGATCTTACAGCATGAATTGAATATATTTTAACAAGCATCAATCTGTCACTCTGCTGGCAATTAATAGACAGACATATCTTGGAGCACTACATATTTATTGATTTTTATACATTATTGTATGTTATAGCTCACTATACACTTATTCACTTATTATACATAGAAACTGCATTTGCTGCTGAAAAGTCAGCTACTTACACTAAAGTGTCTGAAAAGAATGGAACAATTAAATTTGGATTATTAGAGATTAGAGCAAAGAGGATTTGAGGGGACAAAAAGAAGATATATTCATTGTTAAAAGAAATCCAGTATTCTGTGTCACTTTATTTTAACATGCCTTAAATATCAGCATCAGGACCACTTTGTTAATATCGGAGCTAGGAAAGCTTTCTCTCTTTCTTTTTACCAGCCTACATATTTAAAATAAAGTTCTACAATATTAAGAAGATGGTAATATTTATAAGCTCAACAGAGGTACTAATTTTACTACAGATAATTTTCTCCATATCTTGCCCTAGAGGACTACTCAATTTTCCACAGGTGATACTCATCTGCCTTTCCCTTTCTCTGGGAAGGCTAATGGATTCATGGCCATTCCTGTTGCAGATATCCTTTTCTGTTCCCCATATTCCAGCAGTCCATTTGCCACATTATTTGTCTGATTTACATAATTAAGTTAAACCCCAATAAACTGTAAACTTAACTGGAAGTTTTCAGCTTTTACAGAAGGGTCTGTGTGTACTCTTCACACAAAGTGTGTTTCTTGCCAACAATCCCATAATTCCAGAGTCTCTAAGATCATAATAAGACACCAGTGCACGTAAATGAAAAAATTAATTACTCCAGGCACTGAGACAGTGATTCCCTTGCAGCTTTTGGAGAACTCACAATGGAGCTGATATACACACTGCAGCCCATGTTCCTGCCCATGGTGGAGCAGATTCCTTCCAGGAACTGTGAGCCATGGAAAGAAAACCATACAGGACCAGATTTCTAGTAGGACTGTGGACCATGGAGGAGCTATGCTGGAGCACACTTCCTGAAGGCCATGGAGAAGATCCATGCTGGAATACGGGAAAAGTGTGAAGAGGAAGGAGAGGCAGAGAGGAACTGTTAGGAAGGGATTCTGTGTGAGCTAAAGCATGGGGCGACCTGATGCCATATATCTCGTAAAGAGCTCAGTCTTCCTGCCCTCACCAGCAAAGCACAGATCTGCAGAGAGTTCAAGGAGGTTCAGCTAAAAGCTGCTCAGAGATGTCCAGAGAACTAAAAGCATCTGCCCTCCCATTTCTCCCTGGAAGATTGAAGATGATGGCTGGGTAACCTGAGCAGAATAGGTGTATGTAATGCATTTTATTATGAAATGCCTTACACGCTTATGTAAAGAAATCTCAGATCTGTGTGTGACACCTTAAACTGAAAGATATAAAAATAATGTCTTTCCTTACCAGTAACTGATACAGTCCTCACTCCAGCCTAGCCTCTTTTTCAGCAAGTGCAGTGTTTTCCTGGATTTCAGCACAGCCCCATTGTCACTATCGAGGCTTGACTTCAGAACTTGCCAAAGGCAGAGCTGTCGTTCTGTAGGAACCTCCAAAAGTCAGTGCACACTGCCAGTTTCCTGCTTGCTCCCTCTCGGTCCTGACATTCTATGAATTTCTTCCTGCTGAACAGGTACAGTTGCTTGAAGGAAGGGAAAATATCATCTTTGTAAACATTTTCAGGAAATTTTGTTTCTCACAGATTGAATATGGCAAACATCCTCCTAAGCAATCCTTTTAAACACAGTCCACTTGATCTTCATGTAAATTGTGAAAAAACAAATTAAACCGCAATATATTTCTCACAGAGGTATTTGATGAAAACAGACAAGCTTTTGGCTTCATAATGTAGAATCCTAATTTTACATATGTTTATTTTGACAGAAATTTACAAACTGATGATGATGTTAAAGCAAGTACTTTTTGACAAATATGCACAGTAGAAGCATTTAACTTTAAATGAATTACCCTGCTATTGTGAACTGAAAAATACAGTGATACTACTCAACTCCCTTCATGATAGACCAAAGCTTCAGTAAATCAGATCATACTTCATATTTCTGAAGGTGGTACATACCTTATTAATAGATACATATTATGCTATCAGAGTGCATTAAAAACTGAATTCCCTTTTCAAGCTGGAAAAATTCTAATACTTTAACAGTTGTAAAATTGAGGAAGTATTTTCAAATGATGACATTTTTAGTGGTATCAGAAACTTCAAAATGTAACTTTAGGACTGCTTAAATAGCTAAATATTACTTTTAGACATTTGCAAACAATTCCGTCCATATTTACTTGGTTCTCATATTTCCTTGTGAAGTTAAAATTTGCGTATTTTGGTCTTTCATTTATAAACAATTTTAAAATTATCATCAGAATTATTATTTTATTATTATTAATTTTGCCTAAAATCTCTTTTTTCTCATTAAAAAAACATTTTGCAAGGAAACACCCATGATCTTCACTAAAATTGCTAAAGAGATTTATTCATAACCCGAGGGAACTTACAATTCAGTTGTGTTCCAATTCCTACAAGCAAGCTGTAAAAACTGTTTTTCTTTTATCCTGTGCTCATCACCAGGGTTTCTTAGTGACTCCACTGTGGCATTTATGGTAATAAAAATTGTTCAGGCTTTACAAAATATTTATAAGGTGGCTCCTGTTGGGGTTTTCCTGGTATTATAAAGCGCCTTAATTTCTAGGTTAGGTAATATGACAAACAACTTGCCAGCAGTTGCACTGCTGGAACAGCTTGCAGAGGCAATAGATAAAAGCAGAAAACGAAATGCAGAGGAACACTTATGCAATACAATACATTTAGTTTCTTTTCTATTGCTAAATACAACAAATTAATACAAAAGAGGACAAATATATATGTGTGTGTGTACACAAATCAGAATTGTAGCAATGTGATGATTGATTGAAAGAATATTCATTAAACTATGGGTATAAATTGGTTGGTGTTTGACAGTTCAGTTATTATTTTTACTAAGTTTTATAAGTTTCTTATGAAATAAATCTGCTAGTGATAAACCAAACACCTTGTTTCATAAATATCGAGTAGACTGATATGTATTGGGGACTGTTTCCAATATGATTTACAGTTAGTCTTATAGTCCATATTGCAGACATTTTGACACTCTGAAACTCACGATGTCTTCATAGTATATACCTCTCAACCAGACATTAATTTGCCAGGAGCTCAGATGTAAGAAGAATGTGATCCTTGCTACTAAAACAGAAAGATTTTCCAAGCGGAGGTGACATTTGTTTCAGCCTGTGGTTTTGCATCTTTTTTCTTGGTTTTATTTTATGTTTGGATTTGTTTTTTTGGATTTTTTCAGTAGCCTTTAAGTTGTGGCCTCTTGATAGCACAGTTTAATGTTTTACTACCACAACATAGTCATGCTTCTTGCTGATTTAGACTGACTGAAGAGTCACAAATACATTAATGTCCTAAGGTCTATATTCACTCAAAAAAACCCCTTATATACATACATACATACATATTTGTGCATATATTCACTTTTTTCCAACAACATTTTATCAATATCTATTCGATTATGTCTATATGTCTGATATCTTTTTTTCCTTCTTCTTCCCAGCTGACAAAAAAATTCTACATCTGTGAGCAAAAGCAGAATTTTAGAGTCTATGTGACTCCTGATGGTAACACAGCTTTGAGGCAACTTCAAAAATTACATCTGTAATTTGTCCTTAGAAAAATAGGGACATTAATCCAGGAATTATCTGCGAAGAAACCAGGCATTCTTAGACTGATATTCTGTTTTTGGAGTTTTTCATTTATCTCAAATGTCCATTTACTAAGCCCAGAAAAAACACTCTATGGCAGATCTGTACATCCTTAGTGAGCTTTGTGACTTATGGTAGCAATTACGTTTTTCATGATGGGCCAATAGTCACAAATTTAAAGTCTATAAATCTTTTATAGTCATATCACTTGAAGTTGATTACTATGATATGGAGGAACCAGAATGGATCAAGCCATTTCCTTCTAAGCTTTTTTCTGCTGAAACATTTCTGCTCAGGCAAAGCTAGAACAAGTACACACATGTTGATTTTGAAGACATTTTCAGTATGAAGTTTTCTGAGATTCACCATGGACACTGATCAGTGAATTATAAAGTAAAGTAGAAAAAAGGAAGAATTTGGAACCTTCCCATTTCAACTGAGAATAAATTACTTCACTACAAGTGTATTTTTCAAAGGTTTCAGAGTTTTTTGCAGTCCAGAGTAAAAGCTGACTTCAAAACTTCTGATGCTCACCATAAAAACTGCCACAAATGAACAAAATCATTCTGCAGAGTGGAACAAATTAAATATATATTTTTCACTTCAAGTATTTCTTTCTTTCCTTACCTTCAAGGAATCTTATCACAGTAAACTATTTTTTACACTTTCTATACTGTGATACTCACACATGCTACAAAATGTTAGTGTGGATCTGTTTGGTGGATCTGGTAAAACAAAAATAAAGAAAATTGGAACTGTCCATGATTTGCAGATTGTATTGAGTGTTTCTTAGTTAATTGTGCACACAATAGCAAATAATTTAGTCTTTTCACAAGCTGCAAAATTTGTACAACAGAATGATACTTTTAAACTCCACTAGCAAATAGGCTGGAGGTCCACAAGAATTTTGGAAGGGACACGGAGAGGACAACTGACCCCAAGTGACCAAAGGAATGTTCCATAACATATTGTATCATGCTCAGCATATGAAGCTGGGGAAAGGAGAAGGAAGGGGGTCATTTGGAGTGATGGCATTTTCCCACCCGAGTCACTGTTGCACATGATGTAGCCTGGCTATCCTGTGGATGGCTGAACACCTGCCTGCCCATGGGGAGTGGTGAATGAATTCCGTGATCTGCTTTGCTTGCACATGTGGCTTTTGATTTACCTATTACACCTTCTTTATCTTAACCCGTAAGTTTTCCAACTTCTACCCTTCCCATTCTCTCTCCCATCTCACCAGAGGAGAGTGAGAAAGCAACTCTGTGGTACTTAGTTACCAACTGGGGATAAACTGCAATACTTTCTTGGGGGAGAAAGATCTTAAAAACAGATCTCTAACTTTCTGAGAGAACCTGCTTTTATATTTTTACTGTAACAGGTAGGAAAATTGTTGATAAACTTAGCAGTATTGGAATACTACTAGCACATCAATTTGTATGATGATCTAGAGGTCTATTCCTTATGGAAAAAGTGCTAGTTATGGAGACTGGCAACAAAACTATAGCATAAAGAATAAAATCTCTGGCCTAAGACTAATATCTCCTGTAAATACCTGTGCAGAAAAAAATGAGCTGAAAATGGGAAGAATATACTATTGGACATGTAAATATGAACTGTCAATACTGGTTTTGTTTTATTTCAAGTTAAAATATTTTAAAGTGAAATCTTAATTCAATTACTAACTTATCTTTCAATTTATTGCAGGTTTTTAATCTCTGTTAATTCAGAAAAGCATCAAGTGTTTTCAGTTATTCAATTACACTGAGAAAATCCTTGGTTAATAAATGTTTAATAAAATTTAAACTTCCCAAGACCATTAAATCTCAAACTCCTAATGCTATCAAATGTGCATGTCATTGGAAGAAATTCAGAATTTAATCTTGAGGCATTCTGCAATTATAATGAATAAAAATCTCTGTAATAATTCAGAATAAGGTACAGAATATTCTGAGTGAGAATGAGCAAATTTTATCTTCATTTACACCTTCATCTTTCTTAAAATATTGGAAACCCCCTAAACTATAATAAATAATTCCTGAGCATATTTTTCTAGTATCTAGCAAATGTTAGTAGTTATACTGCTATACAGACAAGCTATTTATGTTAAATGCATTATCTTGAAGTAAAGTCAGTTAACAGTTGCTATTCCTAGCACTGAGCAGTCCTTCTCTTGCTGATCTAAATTTCAGAACCATGTTGTTCCATGAGGTGTGAATCTAGACTCACTCCCACTACACTCAGTAAATGATCAGACATCTTAGTTAGCAAATACCTATGCAGATTTAATAATTAAAGAGGAAATCAAACATGCAAGGCCCTGGATGATTGCTCATTAAAAGTCAACACATTCCTTGGCACCATAAGAGTTTTATGACATTGATTCAATTTTCAAGAGAAAAAATTGTCCTCTTTCCTATAGCTTGAAGAATGTATTTCAGTGCAATCATGAAAGGACTGACACCGCTATTTAAAGTACTTTTTAATGTACCAATCGGTATCAGTGGAACTGCACAAAGTTTAGGATTAATGGAAACACTTTTTTATGTTATTTCAAATTCATAAAATGAATTACTTGCCTTCCTTTCTTATATATTAAGTGTGTCTAATGTTATCCTTACTGCATGTTATCAATTTATTGCTTCATTCCTCTGTTAAAAGTAGGAAGGAATGAAACAGTGAGTTAACGTTGCTATTATTTTTTTCATATACAAATATAAATTTTTATATAAATAGATCATTATCACCTCCCTTCCAAGACAATGAATTATGTGACTTTAAAATGTCTTACTTTTTTATGTCTACAGTACAGTAACATTTCATTTTGAAGCACTGGGGAATCCAATTATCAACAGATTATTAAGCCTGATGATGATTTTAAGTCTCATCCAGTCCCTTGAGCAACTTGATCAGCTAGGCTGAACATACGTTGACGGGGTAAAACAGTTCTGCACAAATTACTTCATCATATAATGTTCAGGATTACTTATTGCAAATTTAATTAAGCCAGAGATAAATATTTTCTCCCAATCTCAGTATTTTTTTCTGGTTTAGTTTAGCCAGATCTTTGTTTAGCCTTGGTGTGATGCCTCTCTGAAGGGCCCAACTTTACCTATACTCTACACGTAGAGTTAAGGTGTGTGATAAAGAATTTATGTTTACTTTATGGAACAGACCTTGACTAGTTTTCTAAGTGTATAAGTGGCTTTTTTTTTTTTTTTTTTTAGTCTTAAGTGACAAGCCTATTAGCTTTTTTATTATAATAATAGTGTTACAGCATTGAATTATAATTATGTTACATAATAATATAATATCAGAGAATTTCAATCTGATATAACATTATAGTATAGTAATACAAAATTTAAGTGTTATTGCATATTTCTGGTGAGTGCGAAATAAGAATATAAAACTGTGTGTATTTTTTATTTCCATATTGAAAGTTTTAGCATTAGTTCCGTAACTTTTGATGCTCATTTTTGCAGCAATTAAGGAATCTGGTGGTTTTCTAAGTGTTTCATTACTGTTTTTGGCAGTCAGTGCAAGACTTATATTAGATAACAAGTCTGATAGATCTCTGTCTTGAACTGCTTTTCAAAACAGTTACACTGAAATGGAGATGAGCCTAATGGGTCCAGGGATACAGTACACCTCATACTGTCTTTCTCTTTTATTGATTTTAATATATTTTATAACAATTTGACTATATGTATTTATTAGCTTTTCTTATAACTATATTTTTCAGTATAGTTCTTGTTCAGCTTGAGCTGGTGAAATTTTACTTTAAGAAACTTCCTTCTGAAAACAGCTAGTTCAAACTTATTACCATCATTTGTATAAAACAATAATTTTTGAAAGCAATTGGAAATGTTCAAGTTGATCTAAATAAATTATAAAAATCTCTTTTGAAGTCCTTCAAGGCTGTTTCAACTATTCAAGTGAGAATAGATTATTTCTTTGAATGAGGATGACTGATCAAACCCTATTTGCCATTTCATTCAAAATACTCCTCTAGCACCTCTTAAGTCCTATATTACAAAAAACTTGTAATTTTGTCACCTTCAACTTATGACATTTTTCTGTCTAACCTCTTCAATAAATCTCTTAAAAAATTATGCAATATAGGGAACCTTGTAGCACTCCTATGTTTTGGGATTTCACTGTAAGGAAAATGAAGTGCTAGTTTTAGGGGATTTGTTTGGATTCTTTGTTGGGTTTTCTTTGGTTTTTTGTTGGCAGTTTTTTTGGTGGTTTTTTGGGGTTTTTGGTTGTTTTTTGTTTGTTTGTTTTTAGTTGGGGTTTTGGGGTTTTTTGTTTGTTTTTGCTTGGCTTTATGTTGGGTTTTATTTGCTTGATGATTTGGTGGATTTTTTTTCATTTATATCCTTTTATATTTATTTGCATCCTTTCATAATCCTTGGTTTATATCTTTTATGTTTTTTTCAACGTCTTCTATTTAATAGCTCTCTGTAAACATTGCAAAAAGCTAGATAGATTAGATTAATTTAGAGTGCTGTCTCTCTCACAGAAGAATTTGCAGAACTGTAATTGATTATCTGTTATTGACTGGAATAATTTAGTTTATGCTTTATTTTGATGGGCCTCCTAGTTGTTCAGTTTTCTATAATTTATGTGATTTGACAGAAACCAATATAGTGCTGAACATAGCATTAAGCAAATTTACTTCTGTATATATTTTGCTTATATCTAGGCCTGATTTAAACTAACGGTGCACTTCTAATCTCAGTCTAGTTTTGCATGTTTTTTCACACACATTGCAACATGGATGAACACACCCCCAAAAAATATTCCTATCAGAACACAAAATATTTAATTGAAATATTGCCTTGAACAGTGATTGATTTTAATTAGTTTCAACATAGCTGTGAGAAAGCAGTGATCAACCTTGAAAATGTCAGTGTTATAGTTTTTTTTTCAGATAAGACACATTTTAGATAGATGTGTTGCAATACTGGTTTCAGTAAATGCCTTACTGTGAAGAGCAGTATTTGACAACAGCTCTCATCTTGAATCCAGCTATGTTAATGGTGGTTCATTGCTCTCCTTTCTGAGCAAATGAAAGTTTAGAAATAAGCATTCTTCATATGAAATAATCTCCATTAAATGTTACTCAGTTTTAAATATTAATGTATGTAGATTTCTAGTATTCTGATAGAATGCTTCTTGAAATAATGAAAATGTCTAAGAATCAGCAGCATGCAAATAAAGATTTCTGTCTGTGAGTAAATGTTTATATATATGTATATATATATAATGTATGAAAATATGTATGTATAAATATATGCATGCAAGCACGTTCAAACACACAAGTGTATATTGCTAGAGAACGTGGATGTCCATACTATTGTTTTGCTGTTTTCTTTCACTGCTTTAATTTAAATCAAATTATGCCTTTGAAACATGAAAGAACTTGCATCTCTGACCGAAAAGAAAGTGTAAAAGGAGGACATTAACAGAAATTATTCATTGTATTTATTACGATTTAAGACTATTTCAGCTTACATAGTCCTTCAATAAGGAGAAAAAAAATGTCTATCTATATCAGATATTGATAGCTTCATAGATCAACTTGTATTTTTACCATAAAATTCCTGTTGAAAACCACCAAAATTTTATGATTTTTCCTCTGTGGAGAACAAGATATTATATTAAAAGTTACATTCTAATTTCAAGGTAGTTAGCAAGATCTTCATTATTGTTACTCTTTTTGATAACCATTTTCACTGAAAGCAGACCACACTGACTGTATAGCCAAGTTTTATTTGCAATGTGTTTTCGTGAAGTTCACTTTAGTCTGTAGCAAATTTATAGCTTGAAGATACTGTAGTGGCTTTTTCTCTCAAATTGAGGAAGTTATCATCAATGACGTAGGTCCCACACGTTTTTGTGGCAGTTTGCTCACTGACTTCTAAGCAAGATAATGTCTAACTTGCAAGATATTTGAGCCTTGTACTAAGCAACAAAACTTGGCAGATAATGTAATTAACATTTATTACTCTTATTTTATTGATTCTCACTACAGATACACACCAGTCTTCTTAGTTTACGTTATTTTACATGCATGTAGCAGGTTCCAACATTGCAGAAATATTTTAAAAATATTTTCTCAATGCACTTTGGACATAACCATTCCCAATTTTTCTGTCACTTCCTCAAGGTCTTGACTCCTGCTAGCCACTTAAAAATACTTTTTCTCTTCTGTCTGCCTGCACTACTATTTCTAAAATTAGAATATGCAGATTCTGCAGAAATATTGTTCTAACTTTCAGATACTCTAGAGCCTTCTGTTGGCAGCTTAACAGTTACCTGGGATGGCCTGGTAGGAGAGTGCAAGGACAACACTTCTTTGGGATGGATATGCCGTGAAATGAAAGATTTTGGAAATCCTGCTTAAGAAAACCCAAGATATGGCCAGAGGAAATTCAAATAATTTTATACAGCTTCCCAAATCAAACAGCATGATGATAAATGTTTTAGAAAGGACTGAGGTCAGGAAAAAACCTACACATTAGTAGGACTGAGGTCAGGAAAAAACCTACACATTAGTTACTCTGTTTATATCAAATTGAAATCTGAAAGGCCATTATTTCTGTCACTGCATTCAGTCCTGTTGAGAAAGGTATGTGTATGGCACAACCAAGCAAAGACATAACGTTGACTCTCTTTGCCAAAACTGATTTTCTACAGCGTAGGCACGTTAGCTAAGCTTGCCACTTTAAGTGATCTTCATTGTCATGTAGGAGAAATAGTCACTTCTAGAATCTTGCCTTGAAATAAAAATTTAAAATATGCAGATGAATTCTATCCTTGTTAAGTTTTTTGTTTGTTTCTTTGTTTTTTTCCTGTTTTTCATTGACTACAAAGAGATTCTAGAGAAAGTGAATCAGATTAATGTATCCACACTGTAAACATTTCTGACAAATTAATTCCAGACAACAAATCTACGTGTGCAATGTCCCATACGTATTTCATTGATCTATATTAATTTGAAAAGTACTTGGTTTTATGCAGTCTTTTCTGGAGTTTTTTGGGGACATCATTTAGATAAATTAATTTGTTATCTAAATTCCAAGTAATTCTAAATCTCTGAGAAGTTATTTCTCATCTTTGTTACTGTGGACCTACTTTACAGACAAAGACTCATAGAATAGATTGGAAGGGACCTCAAATAACACCTAATCCAAACTTCCATGGGAAAGGGAGGTTAGCTGAGAATATTTAGTATCCTGTCCAATTGGATCAAGTCTGTTGTCCTCCAGGACCCCCAGATACTTTTAATGTAACTGCTTCCCAGCTACATGGAACCTAGCCTCCAAGTGCAGGGATTTGTCTTCATTAAGCTTCATACAATTCCTTCTAGTCCACTCCTCCAGCCCATCCAGGTCCCTCTGTAACCACAGGTCTCCCTTCAAACTTGTTCACATCATCACTCAGTTTAGTGTTGCCAGCAAAGCTGTTGAGGATGCTTTCAATCCTATTATCTCGACCATTTATGGACATGTTGAACACCATGAGGCCCAGTATCGATTTCTGTGGGATTGACTTTGTGACAGGCTCTGAGTGCTGCCTGTTAGCTAATTTCCTACCCATCTGACAGACCACCCAGCCAACCTGCATCTTGCCATTTCGTTCAGGAGGAGACTGTGGGCAGTGGTGTCAAATTCTCTGCTGAGGAAGAGGTGAACCGTCTCCATCTCGCCAGAAAAAGTCCTTTTTGTTGTAGATAGGGATCCAATTACCCTGACATGGTTTGCCCTTTCATAAATCTGTGCTGACTTTTCCCAGCCACCTGCTTCATTTGGTTTGTACCAATTTCTAGGACTTATCCCATCACTTTACAAGGGACTGGAGTAAGAGTAGGGGTCCAGTAGCTTCCTGGGTCCTCTTTTGGGCCCTGCTTGAAGCTGAGTGTGACACTTTTCTTCTTCCAGTCGTAAGGGATATACCCTGTTCTCCACTGCTTTTCAAATATTATAGTCATGGCTTTGCAGCGTTGTGAGATATTTCTCTTAATGCCTTGGAGTGGATTACATCCAGGCCCATAGAATCGTGTGGGCCGAGACCTTGCAAGAGGCTGAAGATCAACCCTTCCTCCACTACTGGGGGGGTCAACACATGTAGTCATAGCTACTTGACCCCGTGGTGGTAAAGACAGAGGCAAATAAGCTAGAGAGAACTGACTCATCAGCATTAATAAATAGTTTCCCTGCCCTGTGTAACTGTGGGCCCTACATCTTCCCAGTGCTCCTGCTAACTTCTCATTCATCTGAAGAACTCCTTCTTTTTGCCATTTCTTTTGTTCCGTTTCACATCTAACTGAAAATTAGCCTTCCTGACTGAACTTCTACATGTTCTATCAAGGCTCTTATAGTCCTTATTGCCTATGTAGCTTTCTTTCAATAGCTAGCATGTTTCTTTGTTGCTTTTTTTAGCACATCCAAAAGCTCACAGTTAAGCCCGGGCAGTCTTTTGTTCTGCTTTCTTCTTTTCCCTTTTCGAGGGATGAATGGTTCTTGCCCCTCTTCAGCCATTCAGAAGGTTGTTTTTGAAAAACTCACATACTCGTTTGCCCTACATGATTGTTTCCTTAGGAATTCCTTGTGGCTGGGCTCTGAACATACTGAATTTGGCTTTTCCAAAATTCAGGCCTTTGTCCTGCTCAGCAGGATCTTAAACTCCACAATGTTATGATAGGTGTATCCATGACCATCAATGCTAATTATGTGGTCAAGTAAGTTGTCTCAGTTTGTGAATAGTAAATTTAGTAATGCGCGGCTCCTAGCTGGCATGTCCTGCATCCGCAGCAGGAAGCAGTCCTGGGTGACTTGCAGAAACCTGATGGGCAAGCTGTGCAACACCACGTTGTTTTCCCAACAAGTAAAAGTAATAAAAGTTCTCCATCAATGAGGAGCATGTTCTAGTGACATAAAACTTCTTTGAGTGGCCAAATTATGGTTTTGTTGGCCCCATCATCCTGACTGGAAGGTCATAAGGTTCCACCATCGTGATGATCCCTCTAATCTTGACAGGAATTCAATAGAACTTCTGTGGATAGATATGTGAGTCCCATCTCTCCCAGATAGGCTACATGAATCAAAAAAGGTCCAGCAATTGTAAGCCCTGGTGATGACAGCAACCACAAATCCAGATATTGATCTGGATAATTCATCAGCTTCTCCCTGCACCCTTTTATCTGACTGGCAACTTAACTGATTAGTCGCACTGGGTTAAAAAAATGGTAAACAAACCAAAATATGTTAATATTGCTATTATTTTCAGTACATTACAAATAATTTCCTCCACATCATTACCTGCTATTTTCTAGTTATAATTTTCTTTAAACTTGTAATACTAAAATTAAACACGCTGCTTCACAGAGTACCACTGAGACTTGCTCAGTGGTCCTTTGTGTCAATGCTTTAATATTTTTCTTGCTCAAATAGAAGCAACTTGTTATCTGAGGTCACATTATTCTTCCCCTTTGTGAATAAGCTTACTCATGCAGGTTTATGCTTCAATGATATCTGCAGTTGCTGAGCTCCTAGCTGATAAGAGAAATTCTCTTTCTTAGTCCCTAAATTCATGATCTTGCACTTTCTATTATGGTATTTCTTCCATTTGTCTTAGATCACTGTTCATATAGTTCATCCTCCGTAGGATTCCAGTCCTCTTCTGTTTTAACAGTATCTCAAAGATTTACATCATCTGATATTTTGTTAGCAAGTTCTGGATTTCAGTGTAATGAATTAAAATATTTAATAACAGGAGTACTAGTCTACTATCAATGTCTCCAACCTGAATCCCATTGCATCAATATCAGTTGTCATCTCTTCTCGCTGTACTTTTAGTAGTATATCATAATTTATAATATGTAGGCTTTATTTGTAGTAGCAGTAGGTTTTGATTTCTCTGATTGTGTTTGGTTAATTGCAATTTTATATTGAAGTAAAAGAAAGATTCATTCAGTGTTGTACATACAAAAGTATTCTTTCTTTTTCTGGGGTTTTCAATTAGCTGCCAACTACATTCTTTCAAGTTTGAGTGAAAAAAAGCACACAAACAGAAAAACATTGAAAATGAAAGCAATTACATGTATTCAGTGACTGCATCATCATGCTTTTAGAAATATTGAACTCATGCAAATAATCAGAAGGAGATACAATGTGCTCTTACTGCCAATTTAAACTAATGAAAGAAGTACTACAAAGAAACCCACAGAAGAGAAATTACCTGTGCAGTGTCTCTGTGACTGACATGGAAAAGAAAGCTGCTAGCATATAGCACCACTAATGTTATTAATCTAAGTGACAAGCAAGAAAATAAAAGATAACAATGGAGGCTGACTGTGCACACCATGAGCAATTAATCAATTTACCTTGACACTGATAGTATAGAAAGAACATTCCTCTGATCACATGGTTAAATACTACATTGTATTCATACAAAGGTGCGACAGCACAGCTTTTTGTTTCTCTTTTTTTTAATGTGAAAACCATCTTCCTTCCTTCTTTCCTTCCTTCTTTCCTTCCTTCTTTTCTTTTCTTTTCTTTTCTCTTTTCTTTTCTTTTCTTTTCTTTTCTTTTCTTTTCTTTTCTTTTCTTTTCTTTTCTTTTCT
>WEKY01027115.1:0-33699 GCA_013390045.1 Picathartes gymnocephalus | reverse complement strand
TTCCTTCCTTCCGCACCTTCCTTCCTTCCGCACCTTCCTTCCGCACCTTCCTTCCGCACCTTCCGCACCTTCCGCACCTTCCGCACCTTCCTTCCTTCCGCGCCTTCCTTCCTTCCTTCCGCACCTTCCTTCCGCACCTTCCTTCCTTCTTTTCTTTTCTCTTCACTTTCTTTTTACAGAAGCAAAGAATAGCTGAGGCTGTGAGAGACCTCCAGAACCCTCTTGATCAATCACAAGCTCAAAGCAGGGTCACCTTGGGGCATTTGCTCAGGACCCTGTACAGAGAGCTTTTGAAGATCTCTGAGGATGGTGACTCTACAAGCTCCTGGACAGCCTGTGCCAGTGCTTGGTCACCCTCACTGAAAAAAATGAGTTTCCTAAAGTTTACATGGAACATTCTGTTTTTCTCTTTGGGCCTATTGCCTCTGTCCCTCTCCTTCTCTCCCTTCCACCCCACTTCCTTACTTTCTTTTATTCTCAGTCTTTCTGTCTCTTATACTTACTTGGACTTTAAAATTTTTTTTTAGAAAAATTTCACTGTCTTTGGATAATAGAGCTTTTATTTTATTTTGATAAATTTCTGGAAAAACACACAATGAAAATGTATTCCTCATCAATGCCATCATCTTGATCACGTCTTCACTACCATGAAACAGGGACATTCTGAAGAATGAGAGCATTCTGTCACAAAATGTTTAGCTCATGCACTGTGATGACCAAAATATTTACTCAAAATTGCAAAATCACACATTCACCTAAAATGTAACTTGCATCATCCTTCCGTGTGGTTTCTGCTTTTTAAAGCACTCTCTTGGGAGGGAGAAATATTTGTGTTGAAGAAATGAAACTTACTGGCTTCAGACTGAGTTCCTGAAGATATTATATATAAGCTACATAGTGACCCAAACAGCTTCTCTGCATGTGCTTTAAAGCAAGGACAAAATGTGTCATTTATAGCAGTCTCTATGCTGTAAATACTAGAAAAAAACCTCAGTCAGGATTTCAGGTGCTCAGCTGGAAAATTTATACAGAAAATGGACTCGTCTTTGTTTTAAAGAAGCAGAAGAGGCCTGCACTAGAGTTTTTCTCTTGTGTGTATTTGGGGAGTTGTAGCAAAACTATAGGGAAAATGAAAATTCCTTCTTGAGTCCAGTTTTATTAGTCAATAATGCACAAAGTATCCTTGATCTGTTTGATTTAAATATGTTAGATTTAAATCTGTTTCAGAATGTTGAGGGTTTCTTTACTGAATACACATTTACTTTACTTATTGTCTGTATTGCACAGGTTTAGAGGTTTTCTAATCATTTTAACTGAGGGTGAATGTTTTCTATTTTTACAGCCATTATTTGTGTTTAATAATCGGTACTTCTAATATTATTTCACAACCTTTAATTGTGTCACATTGTTAGGGGGCACCAGAGGATAACCTGTGCTTCCTGGTATTTTCCTTTATTGTAATAGAGTATCAACCTTTTTAGGCTACTAACATACTTACATATTTTCTGTTCTGTTTCTAAGAGAAATTACTGTGAGAATTCCAGTTGACCCCTGCGCTGAAAACATCATTCTATTTTCCCCATAGATCCATCTCCCTTGACTAAATCAGTAACCCTTGTTTGAAATTTCTGCTTTACCCAAATTTGAAACAATACTTAGAAGTAATTATTGTTTTTCTCTTTAAAATAATCATCATGGGACCTTATTTTTGAAAAAAACTACCATGTTGCATTCGTTTTTAATTGTCTGATTTCAAAATTAATGGTAAGGAAAATAATATTTTACCAGTAGAGGGAGATATAATACTAGCAAAATACTTTTAAAAATATGATTTATTACTTGCTGGAGGAAAAATATATATTAGGATTTCTTTCTGTTAATTGACCACAGCTTGAAAAATATTTCCAGGGTTGCAAAAATGTAAGCATCCAAATAGTAACGCTAATGCAATATTTAAAGCCCAAGATAATTTTTGGAGACTGAGAATGCTTATAACAACAAAACTTTTACCAGATCCACTGGGATTGAGATTAGATCCTTTGTCACTAATTTCCTGCATACATTAAATTAACAGGTAGTACATACACAAGTTATTTGAAGGAGTCCATATTTCAGAATATGGGCTTCAGAATATGAGCTTGAAAACCTTTCCTTTCCCAATAAAATCATACCAACCTTATTTCCACTGCACCTAGAAAATTGCATTAAACTGATTGTAGTTTTTATAGTGTGATTAGAGGCTCTGCCTCTCAATAAAGTGAGATAGGGCCTTGCAAGAAAATCTCATCAAGCCCACACGCTACTAAAACTACAGATTGCTACCTTGCCCCTAAAGCTTTAGGCAGATACATAGTTCCTTGACTCCTAATTTAGACTACATTTGTAATCTAACAATTTATGGATCTCAGTATTTCCCTCCTCACATTTTTTTATTTAAGCTTCTTGGTTTGCTATATCTCTGCAATAGTCTCTCTCTTCTGCAATAAATTGCATCACACAACCTTAGGAGCAATAAGGACAAAAATGACATCCCTAAGTACTGCCATAAAAATACAAACCAGCAACATATCTTTTAAGTAGAAAATAGATTGCATTCACTGGCATGTTCAAGTACAATCTTACAGTCTACAGTACTTGAAGGGCTACATCAAGATTCTCATGGGACAATATTTCAAGCATTTTGATCTTCATGGACTGACATGTATTTCAAATGAAATCCATATGCAAATACCATAGGACTGTGTTTTTCTGCATTCCTTCCCTTTTCCCTCCCTAAAACAATGTAGATTATTTAAATTATATCAGTAAGGTAAAAACTAAGAGGAATTTTTTTATGAAACTCTCTAAAAAATTAGGATGACAATAGCAATAATATAATTACTATCCTGCCTATACTGTCTATGAAAAAACTTAACTTCCAAAAGCAGAGAAAATTAATTTACCATCTTTACTATCTTATACATATAAGCATGGCACATAGAACTTCTTTGTTCCTCATGTCTTCCTGTTCTTGTCCAGTATTTTTCAGCTGTTTCATAAAATTTATCATAGAATAGAATTTAAATTGATATAGCTTTAGAATCTATATATAGGGAGGGTTGTTTATTTTATTTTGTTTTTTTATGGTGAACTCCACAATTATCTCTAGCAGAAGAATCATTATAATGTGAGAGCAAAACCATCCATATGGTGGCATACAAATTAATAAAAAATGTTCACCTCTATGACCTTTCAACTTTAAATGCATCATGCTTTATCTGAAGCAAACTTTGCTCTATTAGCAAGTAGCTGATACAAATTGTTGTTTTACAGTCTATGCTTCCTGGAATAGAGACACTTTCTTTGGATAGCTCTTTTCAGTTTCAAAACAACTGGAATTTCAAAAGCAGCAGAGCTGACGGATCTTTCAACAACCTGTCATGTTACTTTGTCTAGTATTCTCTGTTAGTAGTGCAGGGAGAAGAGGAAGATAAAATTAAAAAGTGATGTACAATGCCTTACGGGCTTCTGGTTTTTTAAAATATTTATTACGTAACAGCAATAAGAAGCATTTCTGAGTCGAATGTTTTTATGTGGGTTATTCTTATCTTGATATCAATATAACAGCTTTAATAGCCATTTTTAGTGCATTTCAGTAAGTACTATTTGGAACTTGGAAGAAAAACTAAAATGCTGCCTGAATTATGCTTGTTACCAAGAATGTTTATCATAAGATAAATTATATATACAGAGATGTACATTAGAAAAGCCCATTAACCAACTAAAAGGAGACTTGTTATAATTATGGTATATAATATAAATTAGAATGTATTTGATTTGCTTGTACTGCTTATCACTGACAAACATATTACACAAAAATACTGTTCACTTAGCAGCTGATTTGATTAAATCTGCAAATACTGCTTCTAAGAGTTGTTGAAGAGTAACCTTTGTTGCTTAGTAACACCACATAAAATCCAAGCAGTGACATAGAAAGCCAGAATCCTGCTGACTATTAATCACTGAATTTGCTCTGCTTATGAACATTTTGCTTAGTTTGGTTTGGTATATTCTACTAGTTTTGATATTTTCTCATGGTATTCACCATCAGCATTATCACAGTCATTTTTATATTAATATGCATATATTATTATTAGGTTTTATATAATAGAGTGTAGCATTTTTTTTTAAGTAACGAAAAGCAAAATTCTAGTATATAATAAAAATGGAAAAGAAAGAGTTTTATCTTCTTATACCGAACATGGAAAAGCGAAGATCTTTTATCAAACACAAACATCCTTATTAGGGAGTGATAGGCAAAATATGTGCTTCTAGTACCATGATTTTATCTCATCAGCACACGGTAGTGAAAATTTAGCATCCTGGTATTTCAGTGTTGTATTCTTTATTAGAAGCTGTCCAGATATAAAGGCAAAAATCTTATACAGTATTTTTAAATTAAGATTTGGAAGAAATTTGAATTAATTGCATGGTGAGTTCAAAAACAGATCTCTGACTCCATATCTCCTCATATTTCTTGCTAAGTTATTGGGCTTTCAGCATTTATATTAGAGACCTGAGGGGCTTTGGTTTTGCATCTGAGTAAGCAACCTGGGACTACATCAAAAGACTCAATTTCTTTCAGATACTAGAAGTTAAAATGTAGAGAATGCTAATTTCAGGTGTAGAAAGCATCACTATTCAGTTGCTCTGTGTGGAGGAGGTGTTTGAGACCATAACTCCTTCCCCTTAGGGACAAATAGTTACAGCATTTAAATTAAGATGGTGCAATCATACACTGATACACATCTTGAGTTGTGATTTCAATTATAAATCTCTAGAATTTCTAAGTTGATCATAAAAGTTTGCTAAAGGCTAAGCAGTGACGCCCAAGGTATAAATTTACAGAATAATCTTTTGAAGTTTTGTTTGAAAAACAGGCATACAGAAGAACAAGTAACAACATTTTACTTCGTGAGTAAAATGTTGACAAAATATACTTTGACTATTACTCAAAACTATGTATATAAAGATTTCTTGATATTATTGTCATATTTGACTAGGAAAACAGACAGGGTTGCCACCTGGACTGATGATACACAACAATGATATGCAAGTTAAAAACAATGTATCTGAAATGAAAACGTGTCTATGACAGAATAGCAGGATAATCTCCCTTAGAGAACTCTGGAGAATCAATGCATCACACTGTATGAATAAATCTGAAAAGTGATTTGATAAATATTGATATGTATAAAGAGAACAAAAATTGAAATATATACATATATATATATATACATTCCTTGAATTTCCTTGTCCTTAAATCATATAAGTTTTTAGAAGAAATATTTAAGGAAGAATTATTAAAGCCTTGAGGAATCAAATACACATGATATGACCTTACATAGAGTGTGCGGTACCATGTGACAATAGCTGTTTTGTTGTACTAAGAGAAAATATTAAACTGTGGAGAAGTCATATTTGGAATTTATTGAGGATTGGGAACAGTCACAGTATCTCAGTCTTGGATTCTGACCTTGGCTCAAAGGTTAAAATGAGGTAATGAAATTAGATGATATCACAAAGTTGGCAGTCATTTTGAATAGAGGGAAGCAGTGAAATATTACACATAAATAAATGAAGAGCCTTAAAGAGTGAAGTAATAGGGCATGGGGGAATTTAGGAGAACAAAGTGAAAATCCATTAATTTAGAAACTCAGAATGAGAATATGTAGGGCAGTCTTGGGCCTGAAAACAAACTGGAATTTTCTCAGCTGGAAACAAGAAATTAATTTTAAAAAGACCATGTATATATCTGTTTATAAGGATGATAGTAAATAAATAATGAAATAAAGCTGTAAAAACAATAACTATGGTCTCCCAAATCAGTAACCAAAATACTTCCAGCTAAATAGAAATATTAGTACCTTTGTGCAAGACATCAGTGAGACCTCAATTAGAGTCAGTACAGATATAATTACCCAAAGTGAGAAAGAACCATGGGCTACTATGTAAAATTTAAAAATTAATTAATTAATTAATTATAAATTTAAATTTGAAAAAGAAACTAGCTTATCACAATGTACTTAGCAAAAGAAGATTCACTAAGACTTCTTTTCTGACTGCCATTATTTTTCAAAAGTTATGGATAAAGGCTTAGCAACGTAGCAGAAATTACATTGGCCTATTATAGGATGAGGATGGTCACCTCAGAAACTGGGACAGGGACAAGGTGGAGATGTTTAGTGCATTCTTTGCCTCCATCTTCACCCCACATAACAGACTAAGGGAGTCTCAGTGCCCTGAGCTGGAGGACTGTGACTGGTGAGAGTGATAAACTCACAGCTTCCTTTGAACTCATGTGGATCTGCTGCTCCACCTGGATCCCTGTAGATCTATGAGTCCTGATAGGATTCACACATGGGAATACATAGAGAGCTGGCTAATGTCAGCATGAGGCGTCCCTCACTGATTTTTAAACAGGCTTGGAAATCTGGAGAGGTCCTAGATGACTGGAAGGTAGGTAATTGTTGCTCCAGTTTTCAAAAGAGGCAAGAAGGATAACATTAGAAATTACAGGTCTGCCAGTCTCACTTCAGTGATGGTAAAATTATGGAGAAAATTATGCTGGGAAGTATTGAAAAACACATGAAGGACACTAACCATAGATCACAGCCACCATGGCTCCATTCATGCCTCTTGAACCTGACTTCCTTCTATGACAAGGGAACCCACCTAGTTAATCAAGGGGAGTCAGTTGATGTAATATTTTCAAATTACAGCAAAGCCTTCAATACTCTCACAGGGTCCTTCTGGACAAAATGTCCAGCAAACAGCTGAATAAACACATCATATGCTGGATGAGCAACTGGCTCATGGGTTGGACACAAAGGGTTACGTTGAAGGGGGTGACACCAGACTACCACTACTGGCGGTCCTCAGAGCTGCATCCTCATGCCTGTGCTCTTCAACACCTTCACAAATGACTTGGACACTGGACTGGAAGGGAGTACTAAGCAAGTTTGCAGACGATACAAAACTGGGAGGAGCTGTTCACTCACTTGAGGGCTGTGAGGCCCTGCAGAGCGACCTCGATAAATGAGAGAGCTGAGCAATCACCAACCATAGGAGCTTTAGCAAGGGCATTGTTCTGTACGCAGTTCACTCCTGTAACTACTCTTACATGTCATTATCTATTAACACAGAATCAGGTACCATTGACCTTTCCTACTCTTTGTCAGGAACTCTATCAGATGTCTCTGTACCACAACACTAGCAATATACTCAAAAAACTCAGTTTTATATATCAGGTTTTTATACTGTAGCCTTTTTAATTAAGGTTGTACTATAGTCTCAAACTATCTGAATAAATTTTAAATAAAAAAGAACCCCAAAACAGCCTATGTAGCAAAACTACATAGTTTTCTAGAGTCACAGCAGCAGAGCATCAAACTTAATGGTCTACAGTACTCTTGCTCTAAATTTTGTGGACATACCTGTTTGTATTCTTCCTGGCTACAAGTTAAAAGTTGGTGCCCTGGAATGGATGTATTTAACAATATAGACAGAGACAGAGTTATTATATTTGCTGTCTAGAAATGCACCAGGTAACAAACATTATGAAAAAGAAAATAAATATTTAATTCTAGAAGACAGCGGGCACAAACTGTGCATCATCTCAAATACACTGCTACTTAAAAGTAATTACTTAATAATGACACAAGTGAAATTCTGGAGCAACACCCCAAAGGAAACAATGGGCTTAGGAGAATACTAACAGTTTTTAGTCAAAACATAACGATTTTATGAAAGCTATTTCATGAAGTTATTGTTTGCAACAGAAAGAGACAGGACTAAACAATAAAGGGAACTATTCTCAGGCTGATATTTGGAAAGAGAAGCATATTCCTAACTGAACAGAAAGCTAAATGTTTATGTCACAAAAATTCATGTGGTTCTGATTTTAAGGTAGCACTAACAGAGAAAGATCTTTTTTTCTGGACTTCCCCAAAGTTTTTTAAGTCAACTTCGCCTGTCTACATGTTGAACATCTCTTCCACACAGTAGTTACCAGAACTTCCTTCATTGCCAGTAGTGGACATTCAAAACTTACTTCAGGTGCCCCCTCTCAGACCCACTCTCTGAAGGAACCTATCTTACTGATTAAAATGTGCACATGTATAGTATTGTTGCCTAAATACTTTTCTATATACAACTACATAAAATCAGATATCACTAAAGAGCAAATATTTCTGAAAGATACATTTGAAACTCTGCGAATAGAAACTTTTCAGATACTCATGAACAAAAATCAGACTGGAACGGAGAAGCTTTTGGGAGATCCTATAGCAGCTTTCTAGTACCTAAAGAGAGCTGGAAAGGGACTTTTTACAAGGGCAGTTACTGATAGGACAAGGAGGCACGGTTGCAACCTAAAGGAGGTAGGCTTAAATTAGATAATAATAAGAAATTTTTTACTGTGAAGGTCATGAGACACTGTTGCTCAGAGAGGTTTTGGACTCGCCATTTCTGGAAATGTTCAAGACCAGACTGGATGGGCCTCTTACTAACCCGGTCTGGTGGAAGGTTCCCTGCCCATGGCAGGGGGATTGGATCTAGATGTTCTTTAAGGTCCTTTTTAACCTTAATCATTCTATGATTCTATAAAAAATGTAGTCATTAGTGACAGATTCTATTTAATTCCTTTGTTTCTTATTTCCATTTTGCTTTTATAAATATATATATGGGGGTGTGTGCGCAACTTTAAATTATAATTGCCACAGGATAATTGTGACTCATGACATGACTTGTCCCATCTTAAAATTATAACTGTTCTCTGCATTTTTAGTCCCCAAAATTTCAGGGCTACAATAAACTGAAATTTGTATCTCCTGCAGCAATTTTGGAGGACAAAATAAGACTAATAAAGAAGTCTTTAGGATCCTTCCTGTTTTTAAATGAAAACATTTTGAGGAAGATTTGCATTTACTTTCCGGAAGTGCAAGATTATCACAATGAATACTCATTACATAAGATTATCCAAAATGCAAACTGTTTAAAACACAGAGGATATAAAATTTCCCATTGGCTGCAATAACTTTTTCACCTCCAGGAACAGTGAAAAATCTTCTAGACTCTTGAATTTGTGTACCCATATAAAATGTGATTTATTCTTCCATTTTTTATTCCATTATCTCACATCTCTGTAATTTCTTACAAACATTAAAAAAAAATTACATTGAACTTTCAGATGAAAAATCCACAATGGCCAGAATACTATCTAGGAGGGTGAGCAGCACAAAGTGCTGGAAAGATCACCAGGACAGAGAAGATGAGGAACAATATTGAACAGCATTCTCTCTCAGGGTGCTGTAAATCGTGCTGCAGGCACTCAGTGATTCAGAGCTGGTGATTTCATATTCGTAGAATATTTTTTCCTCTATAAATTTATGCAAGAGGTGAATGCAGATAAGTACCAGGACATCGATATTGTATTAGACTTGCAATTCAGCTTTGTGTTATCTTATTGTGAAAGGACTCCCACAAAGAACCGATAATGATTTTTTTAATTACTCTTCTAGGTTTGAGTTATTTTCACCTTTGTTACCTTCAACGGATTTACTTATGAATCCAGTTATTCCATCTGGATTCCATTTCTTGTCATTAAGCCTTGAGTGGATATAAAATTTAAGCATTTTACAGTGAGTCTTTGGCATTGAGTTCTGTTTTCTGGAAAGATTCAGCCTTCAGTTCTCCACTTAGACACTATCAGTTTAATTTGATGTTCCTTATTTAATATATTAGAATGAACTGTTGACTTATCTGTATTGTCTTTTCATCAGACTTAGAATTGTAGATTTCTTTCTTATTCTCTTCACTTATCTCTTCCCAATCAGGGAAGTTTTAGCACTCATACCTCAAGTGAGAATTGTTTTGTGACTTCAATCATCTTTCTTCATGGCCATATTCAAGATATGTTTGAAACAGGAATTTACATATTTGCTTTTATTTTTTGACCATTACAGGATAAGCACCAGTTTTTCTTTACTGCAAAGTCTTACCTTGGAGATAATGGCCAGTGCAGGGTGCACATGATAAATATTTCCCAACCACTTTATACTTATCTACATTAAAATTAATTTTCCATGCTGCTGTAAGTTTCTTTACATCATAAACTCTACTTTTGGTCTTTCTGCAGTTCTGCATGGTCTGGCTGTATGTCCACATTATCTAGAATGACTCCATACTACCAGCAATTATTTTTGCACTTGCTGCATACATCTAGTTCATTTATGAATATGTTGAATGGCACAAATTACAGCACAGATACTTTCTTTTCCTGAAGAAAATTTCATTATTGCCATTAGCTGCCTGTGAAATCTGGAAACTAAAATGACAAGTGTCTCAGAACTGTGGACAGATGAATAAATATGACATTTATAAAGCTATTTAACTACACTGCAAAGAGTCTTGTTGTTTCTACCTGTATAACACTATTGGATGAATGCTAACCTGAGAGGAGAAATCTTTTGTCTGTTTTGAAATTTAGTTTTCCATAGCGGTATGAAACCAAGATTGCCAACAAATTTCTAGATTCAATAATTTTCATCCCTGTTTCCTAAGTTAAATTGGAAGATTTTATTATGGTTTTTGATGATGTTTTTTTTCATAGTGCCCATTACACTGTGGGGTGTCCTTAAGTAAATTGTGTTATGTTGCGGTGTGTTTATGTATCAGGTTTATTCTTTACTGGTTTGACCCAAAGGTTCCCCCTATGTTATGTTTCTAATAGTTTGTTCAGAGTTTGATTGTCAGTTATTCCCCTCCCTTCCTTGGTTGACCAGTTCTCTCTCTCCCTTGTCATTCCTATGAAACCCCTCCTATTCCTCTAGAGAGCTCTGTGTTCCTAAGTTCCTGATTTGTTTGATAAGTTGGAACCCACCTTTGTATTGTTACCATTGGACCCATAAGTTTTCCATCATATTGTGTAACCCCTCCTTCCTGAACGCCATTGACTGATCCTGTATACTCCACCCACTCCCTGAGTTCCTTATCTACCCCTGCTCCCTTTGTGTCCCTTGTCTCTGGACCCAACCCTCCATCAGTAATAAACTTGCTGGTACAGAGGTTGACCAGAGTGCCCCTCTTTCTTTTGCCTGCACGCATACTTTCAGCTGCCTAATGGTGGCCTTCGGCTGTCCACCACTGGCCTACCGGGATCTCTGCTCTCAGAGGCTTTTTCCACGGCGTGGTGCAAGTGTCCGCCGGGCACACTGGGCATTGCGTCAGTGTTAAGTGCAGCCACAAGGCAAAAGTGATTTTTGGGACCCACATCAACGTCACAAGTGAAAATTCATTTTAGGTAAAATATGAGACAACCCCCCCAAAACACATTCTAGAGTTATAGTGTTGATAACAGTCTTGTTCTTATTCTAATTTTTACGCATTTATTTTTCTTGAGTAAATAGATTCCATCCAATTTTGCCTCTGCATAATTGTATGCTAAACAAATTAATCATTTTTCTTTCAGCAAACTACATTGCCATGGCTGTGCAATGTGCACAGCGCATCTACACTTCGAATAACAAGGTCTGTAAGAGGTTTTTTGTAATCCATTATTGCTACATTGTAATACAACTTAATAGCTTAACACAAGTTTAAAGCCTCTTCCAGCTGGCATGTTCAGCTTCTACTAACTCCCAAGTTCCCAGATAATGTGAATTTGATGATTGCTCTCTGTCGCAGAGATACAGGAGTGCGCAGCAATGGAGCTAATCACTAGATCATATCTGTAACGTTCCTATAAAAATTTGTTACAATGACACGGATAGAGAGGGCCTGACTCTCATTTAAAAATGCCAACTCTCCTCTACAATTTCAATCCTATTGAACACAAAGCAGAGGATTCTGATGAGCACTAGCAGAAAGGCAAATCAGGTCAAGATGATGTAAGAATATGGGGAAACAGTAACGGACCTTATTTTCTTTTTTAAATTTTTGGCAGACATAACAGTGATTTACATGTGTACATGAGCATGTATCTGGTCCTTTCTTCCAGATAGTTTTTTTACAAATTTGCGTCATCCAAGTATGAGAAGACACTGCAAGATGAATGGATTAAAAGAACCCACGTCGGCCGAAAAAAAAAAGCTTTTCCAAATTGACATATGTATGATGGAATAAAGAAAAGTACTGGGAAAAAAATATTACATTAAGTACATTGAAATCTTGATTCAGAGAAGAATCTTTTATATTCAAGACACATGCAATATAAAAGCTAGCTTTATTTTCATTAGTTATTGTTTTGCTGATTCAGCATTCTGGATCAAAATAAGTTCTTATAATTTGACCACATAATTGGAAAGGTGCTACATTTAGTCCTAACATGCCTCTGCTAAAGGCAGTATGCTATACTGGGGCTTCCTATTTATTTTTGAGAAAGTAAAATTAAAATGAAATCAATTAAATACAAAGATTCAAATAAGAGACCTGGGGTAAGGAATCTATCAGGATATTTTTATGTAGCATTAAGTTGCTTCTAAGATCTTCCCACTTTCAGCTATGTACATGTCTTCATCTTGATTCACGAACCAGATTCACTAAACAATTCAAGGAGATATATATTACTGCCAAAATAAAGTTCTTCTAATCCTTTTAGGTATCTATACTAGGATGAGATAAAATGTGTTCTAGAAGTGCCCCTTTTTATTCAAGGAATAAAACCTCTAGCTGACAAGCTCAGATTTAGATGTCTGCATTATAAAAATTTAAAGGTAGATGAGGTAAATCCCACTATATTTGACTTATTTCAGTGGAAAAGAATATGAATTGCTACATAATTCTTACTAAGCATCTGGTGTTATGGAAGGAAATTACTTTATCAATTGTATTAGAAATAGTGGAGCTAAAGATAACTTTTGGCTGCATATGATTCGATGAAATATTGCATCTATTTCCTCTGTGCTACAGCATCATTTTTAAAGTGAAATGAGTGTTAAGATTCTGCCTGGAGAAGCCTGAAGAGGAAGAGGGTTGCATGAGTTATTTCTGCTCCATTAAATTAAAAGTGCCCAGAGCCTGTTCTCTGACTGTGGTCGCATAACTGATTTCCGTACTGCTAAACACGCTGAGACACAAAGCATCAGTAGATGCATCAATACTAGATTTTGATAAAGGTCTCTGACCCACAGTAACTACGGACCCATGGCTAGGAATTGCAAGCAAAAATGCCAGCAGGAAAGGAAAAAGATCAGGCCAAGGTCTGTTTTCCATGTTCAAGTGCCAGAGTCATGGAATATCCCCTAAAACTATTTGTACCACTAGCATATATTCTTTTAGATCCCATAAATACCTCTGAACCATCCTTATAAAATGGGAATAATGACTGCATCATACTTCTTTATGCCATATTACATTTCTAGCATCTGTTTTGGGTATAAATATAGTGGGAATGGAGAGTGCTTCATGACTTACTTGATATTCACTTATTTATTTACTAGTAAGAAATAACAACCACTTGTTTTTATATTCACAAACCCATTCAATTCAATCTATCAGAAAGAGGGGAGAAGGACACTGGAAAATTTTTATGTGTCTCCTGATAAGGGTTGCCATTATTCACCACATAAAAGATGAGAAAACAGTCCAAGTCAAAAGAGAGGTCAAAATTAAAATAAGAATTCAGGAAGCAGAATATACTGGTGAAACATCTAGGGTATGGCTATTTTCAGAACTTTGTGGCATATATCACAAATATTCAAACAGTGTAAAACCTGAATCTTGATAAATTTTGGCAGGAGAAAATGGTTGGTTGGTTGGAGACAAGAAAAAGGAATTATTGATAAATACAGAAAACTTGCAATGTCAATGTATCCTCAGACATGAAGTTGCATAAAATTAAAGCCTCTTAGGAAAAATAAGCTCATGCATATGCTTTCTAGAATATCATATGTCATATTACAGAATAGTTTTTTTCCTATCCATCGCTAAAATACATAAAATGTTGAATGGTCATCTGTTCCTTAAAAATTGAATCTGTTACAATTTTTTTTTCAATTATAAAATGGTAATGGTTTTACCAGAGCATTTTTTAGTAAGTTTTGTTTTTCACTGTTCAGTGTCAGACTTTAACAGGAAGTATAGAAAAATACAGAGAGTATAGAGTACAGTTTTATAGAGTTTTTAGAATTACTCATTTTTTTATAGAAAGGTAACTTGTAGCAGATAGAGTATTTTAGGAGAATTTGAGCTAAGTTCCCTTTTACAGCTCCTTTAGAGCATTTTCCAGTAATTCTTTTTAATATTCTTTGTTTATTGATGGAAAGTTGTAATTAATTAATGTTTTAGATGTGTAACTTATTAAATGAAAAATCTGTTTTCTGAGTAGTATACCGCAGCAAATTTTCATTTGGTTCACAATCCTTCCTTTTTTTCCTCAATGCTACTACACATTTATTTTCTTGATGACAGGGGTTTTGTTTGGGGTTTTTATTTCTTTGTTTTGTAGTTGGGTTTTTTTGTTGGTTTTTTTTCCTGGCAATATTTGTAATACACATTAAAAAGCAATTGGATATAAACATAAGGAATGTCTTATCCCTGAAGTTTAGTACTTGTACTAAATCTATAGTGCAAGTTAAGAAAAATGGATAAAATAGTTAGGCTATTAATTTACAGTCCAAATTTTTAAAATAAAACATAGATTTTTAATTTTAATAGTATGATATTTTCCTGCTTTTATAAAAATTATTTATTCTTGGTTTCTAGGTTACCCATGAAGTTTCTAGGTTAGAACTGAGTTTCTTTGAGTTAAAATATGGCATATTTATTGTGCCTCATACAGTGAATGTAGCGCTTAGCATGATGAAATATCTTCTCAAAAGCATTGAAAATCTTGTCTATCAGGTAGAGGTTTGGGGGATCTTTAGCAAAAATCCTTTAGAAATAACCACTATAAACATTTAATCATAATGATTCTAGTCTTCCTTAGAAGAATATTTTCCACATGATATTGTAGGGCTGTCTTCCAGTTCATTTCAGAGCTAATCTGAATTAGGTCTTATGAGTTCTTTTTACTCTGGTACTGTATTTCACCATGTATTTACACATCCTTCATGACACCACTGACAGAGCAGGGAGAAAATAGTTTTAAGATAAATTTTTTAGAAGAGAAAAAATCTTGTCCTGCTCACTGGGATATAGAAAGCATTCCACCACTCAATGAAATAAATTTGATCAATATATTTGTAAGCAGCTAATATTAAATTCTACTTTCTCAGATATCCATCTTTTGTTCAAGAAACACAATTCCTTTCTTGATGGAAAACAAAGCATGGTTTCTCACATCAGTGAAATGTCATTTTTAGAATTGCATGCTGTGTCTGAAGTCAGGCTCACACATAAAAATCAGCTGCAAAATGATTATCGTCTATTTTTTAATGACCCAAGTTTTGGTCTATTGTTCCCAAGGTGATTTATAGTTTATATTTTTCTACATATTTAACTACCTAATAAAGATAAAATAACCATTTTGGGACAACAAAGAATAAAGTTTGAATGGAATAAATTTTTATTGCAAAATTTACTTGCAATATCTTGCCCTTTTAATGTCCCTAAATATGCCCCAGACCCCTTCTATAAGTTCATCTGACTTCTCTCAGCAGTGCAGTCCATATGTCTCTTAATATTCAGAAATTAACAATGATAGTTATATCAAGCGGTCTGGCAAACTATTGCCTGTATTTCAGGGAACAATTTCTCCCCATGAATTGCAGCAAAAGGCAATTTTGTCTAATTACATTGAGTGTATTGAAATGTTAGCTTTTCCCTCATGGGTGCTAACACCAGATTTGTAATTGTTGATGGGACTGAATTTTAAATGTCCCTCCACTTGGGAATTAGAAGACTCAAGTTTGCTCTTGAATATATGACCCTTATTTGTTAAAGTTTTAAGTAACTTTACTATGTTCTTACAATCCTTATCTCTATGCTATTATGAAAGAAAGACTTCATTTTCTGGAAAAGATTTTCCAAGTTGCCGTTTTAATCTGTTTTATGTGATAATCCATACACTTTTTAAATAATTTCTACGATTGCAAATTTTCAAATGTACAAATATTTTTAGCAATTTTTAGTAATTTCAGAAAAAATATTATTTTAAAATCTTGTCCAAATGCTCTTGACCAATTAATTTGTTGGTTTTGAAAATGCTGATTCACTGAAGAGTTTCTACAAAATACATAGGTGAATGTCCAGTCAATATACGCCCCTTCACCTGGATTATAAACTATGAAATATCCTTCCAGCATAAAAGACATGCAATTTACATTGGTTTTCTCCTAAAAAAATTTCCCAGTTTTATTCATAAAAATCAGGGGAGGAAAAGAAAGAAAGAGAGAGGAATAAAGAACCAGTAGTTTCATTTGTTCACCTTCAAAACAGTTCCATTTACAAAGATACGAGGTGGTGACTGAGTTTTCTAAAGAAGTTAGCTTTTTGTTCACAAAGTGTTAATGGTAAAACTGTTTCCCAGTATAATCTGAAAAATAGAAATTCTGTCAACCAAATTATATGAAATAATTTTTTGTCAAATATGTTTTTAAATTTTACTTCACAAACTGATCCATAAAAATTGGGGAGTTGATATGCATATATAAGAAATAACAACAGGAATAATATTAGCACTGGAGCTTTATTGTGTTCATCCTTCCATGTGATAATATGCTTATGCAATGGAGAAATCAAGAAAAAATTACAGTGACCCACATCAAGCTAATGATACCTTAGCAGTTAGCCCAGCAATAAAATTTTAAAAAGAACTATTTCACATATAAAGCAAACTGAATACTTTTAA
The DNA here is from genome assembly GCA_013390045.1 of Picathartes gymnocephalus. Lineage (NCBI taxonomy): Eukaryota > Metazoa > Chordata > Aves > Passeriformes > Picathartidae > Picathartes > Picathartes gymnocephalus. The sequence goes on along the minus strand of WEKY01027115.1, from coordinate 16,871 downwards.
GGAAGAGTAATACATTTTGTACATGCTTCTAGTTAAATATGGGCAAAATACCAGATGAGTATCAAGAAATATTTAGCTAATTTAGTGGTTTAATTCATTAGAAAGAGGAGTTTAAAACTCAGGGTAGGTTCTTGCTCAGATCATAGCCCCTTTTTAGTGCATGCTACATATATATGTATTTATCCTTATATACATAGAAAAGAAATAATTCCATATATTCCCTGGAATATTCTGTTTTCACATGTAAAAAAGTATAGTCTTTGTACAACCGCACTTTTATCCAGTAGATAAAAAACTCAAAGGAAGATGAGTGAAACTATAGTAAGTCTCAGAATTAATGTAGTAGCCCAGATAAGCCAAAATGCAAGCTGCTGTCCAGATTCTAAATGGATATTTTTGATGCTTAGTAAAGTTTTCAATTCTGATTTATTTTTTGCCATCATGATTACCAGTAATATTTTTACTGATCCCACGCTTGCCTTTGACATAAGGATTGATGGAGATAACAGATAAAAAATTCAGTGTTAAAACAGCCTGCATTCTCAAAATAGAACTCAGAAATAATTAGTATGACTAAAGACAGATGAACACTAAGGCTGTCTTTATAGTCAATAGGAATAAATCCACATGATGGTTAAATCAATAAATCAATATTCTTATATATGCTGTGTTCTCCTTTGTATGCTTTCACTGTATTTTTTTACGTGCATTAACAAGCCATTAAAGCATTAACTCTAAGAATGGCATTAGTATAGATCCCATCGAATAATTACTTTATGGGAAGGTGGAAGAAGAAGAATGCCTGTGAAGACATTGAGAAAGCAGCCCTGTAGAGGATAGCAGGTTCTGAATCTGTACTCCTGAAAGTGCATTCTCATATGAAGGTGTTGGGTAGGATGGTCTTGTGAATATCTTCATTTGACAGCAGAATTAAAGTTAGGAAAATTTCAGCCCTAGGATTTTATGCTACGTGCCCTTCCTGATATTCCAGATTCCAAGAGTCATTGAGGTTGGGAAGGGCTGCCCAAGATTGCTGACTCCAGCCTCTCACCGCCCTCTGCCTTGTCAATTAGACGATAACGCTGAGTGCCACATGCAGTCACTGGTGATGGATGGTGACTCCACCACTTCCCAGTGCACCATTCCAGTGCACTGTTTGTGTGGAGACATAGAATATATACCAAGTCGATATTGAGGAAAACTTTCCTGAGCAAAGTGATTAATTAATTTATTCATGTCAGGCTATTTAACCGACAGTTAGAGAACCATATATTTGCGATTAGTATCAGTAATGAAAAGTGCAAACCATAACATTACTTTTGAACAATGAAACACTTGGGTCCTGTCATTCTGCTAAGTGGGACCAGGCTACTCTCAATGACCCTTGGGGAGGCTGTGCTACCAAGCCTGAGCAGCTGTCAGATGTCCTGGGGGTCACTGACAGCAGGGAAAGAGCTCCGAGATCCTTCCTTTCCAAGGTCTCTATCTCCATGCTAGAAATGCTTATGCTGCTTTTCTATTTCTGACCAGACTGATTCCTTCTTTGCTTCAAAAGTCTTTTTGGTATGTCCTAGTTACTATTGAGTCCAGCTGATGATCAGCATTCATTTTAGGCTGATGCTTTTCTTCCTCTTTAACAAGATGAGTTTTTGGCAAAACCAGAAGGTTTTGTTTGCTGTGGGTGGAACATGTAGGCACAACCACACCCTGCTCTCCTCCTATCCCAACCATTTCTTTGTAATCTACAAGTTATCTGAAGGCTTTAAAAAAACGAATGACTACCCAAAGTAATGTCTGAGAAGTATGATAATTTTCTCTTGCATTCTTTCTTTTCTTCTCAAACCAGTGTGCACACAGTTCTTACAGATATATATGTGCTTTTTGCCTATCAGGGAATATTTGAGATATTGAATTTATAGAGCTGGAGTTGATGGCCTAAAATAATGAAATAATTTTAAACATGTAACACCATTTCAAGTTAAAATGTGGGTAATTTAGTTTCTTTTGTCTAACCATCACCTGTGGAATCAGGAAAATTAAGTCTAATTCCATTGTGTTGTAAATGCTGCCAAAGGTTTTATAAATTTATAAGAAGGAATGGGAATAAAATAATGAAAATAGAAAGGTAACTTATGTTAGATCCTAAAGATACTTGGTACTGTGAAATCTGATTCAATAATATTGAACGTACCTGGAAAATTGAGATTTTAATATTGTTACATTCATACAGACACACACACACATGCACACTTTTGAATAGTTATTGAAAGGAAGGTGTACTGTGTCAAGATTATATTCATATAGCAACGTGACGTGCATCAGTTGCTTTTTGATCAAAGCTTTTTCCATTGAAGAGTCTTTTGATGTGAAATTTGGATCTTCACTTTAAGTGGTGGGACACATAAACTGAGGACAAAATACTAGACAGATCCTTGCAGAAAGAAGTATAAGAGCTATCTAAAGTGTTCAACAGACATTTCCAGAAAATTGCCAAAGGCAAGGTTTAAATGAACAGCAGATTGGTGCTGTTTAAGTTCAATGGACACAGCATGTCACTTTGAGCCACTTTCTTCTCCTGTTAGTGGATTGATCAGAACAGAGCTCTCTTCCTGGTTCTGCCATAAAGGATAAATAACATTCTTTGCCTTGTCAACCTGTCAGCGTGTCTTGACCTATAATATAGACCTAACTTTTGCTCTGCGTAACTCTTAAGATATTGATTCCCCAAAGGTGATGTGGCTGCTACACTGCAGCTGGGATTGATTCTGAAAAAACACTGGCACATTGTTAAGACTCAGAAGCATTTTCTGACCCCTTAGTGGGGGAATAAAAGGTGTGAAAAACATAAAAGCTGTTCTTCCAGTCTATTTAGTAGGCTGCAGCTCAAGATGTTAGATGTCACATCAAGTGTTCTCAAATTTTGATCATTGTCTCAACACCTCCCATCCAGGAAATATAACACATTTCACATCACCACTGAAATATGGATGTCAGAGAACTTAGAAAAATCTTCTGATAAAGAACAAGGTAGTCTGAACTTAACTACTGAATAGCAAAGTTCCTATTCCTTTTTTAATTTTTGTGTTCATGTCTATTTTTTCTGTGTCTATGCACTGACTTTGGTACTTATAGAAATATTCATTGAAACTCATACAAAACCTCAACAAGGCTTTTGGAGTTTTTTGCTTTTATTTTGCAATTCTGAAAATTTTCACTGCATCACATCAATATGAACAAAGATATTACAATAAGTATTTGAAAATATCTATAATGTATTAGAACTGGATTTTTTAATGCTTCTAAATATTGTTAAGAAAAAATTAGCTTTACCAAACTTTTCCCACATAGTATTAAGTTATTGGTCTCTTTGATTCTCCTGAGCGTGAATTGAATTTTTCATGGGAAACGGACATGATTCTTAATTATGACATTAATTTTATTTCTTTTTTTTAGATGTAAATTCCAACACTGACATAATCCACCATATGAAGGTGTCATTGTTCCAGCCAGGAGAGGGTTAATTTTTGCAGTAGCCAGGAGGGGCATGGGTAGGGCATGGAGGACCTGCTTTCTGTTTCTCATCAGCTAGTCAAAACATCAGCTCAATTATTTCCAAAAATTATATCTCTTTTCTCCAAAGAAGAGGTTGGGAATCATTGGTGTAATGGAGGTAAAGATATACCTGTTTCAAAGACAGAAGAAACTGAATTAAAATTTGTGCACTATCATTCAAAGCAAAATACTTTTTATGTGATCGGAAAAATGGTAAAACTGTAATCACTATATGAAATATTGATACATATTCAATGTGGTTTTGATTTTCTTCATTTTCTTTATAGTGTAATAATAATATTGATAAAACATATGACAGCAACTCTGATGAGAAGAGCAAAAAATTAAGGCAGATGCCAGGTGAAATCCCTGTAAGATGAAAAACCTCACAAATGCATCTTCTCTGTATTTTTGTTTGTTTGTTTGTTTGTTTTATTTGTTTTGTTTTGATTTGCTTTTTGTTGTTGTTGTTGTTTTCCTTAGGAGCAAATGAGAAAGTCTAGGAAAACAAGCCTAAGAGAAAACAGTCTTGCACCCTAAAGGATGGGTGGTGGTGATATTGTTTATATGCCATTTTTAATTTCTGTTTTATTTCATTTTGATGTATTGCTGAGAGATCAAGTTTCTGTTCAAGTTTCTACTAGGTCTGTGAGGGAAGGTTACTCATGCTTTTAGCATGTTCTGGATCCATCCACAGCAGACTTCTCAAAGAGAGAAATAATCTAAACTTTACATACATACGTACATACATACATATATATATATATATATAAATTTGTGTATATCCAATTTGTACATACACATTCCTCATCCCTTATTTGCATTTTGGTCTACATAAAATATAAATTGTACTTAATATATGCAGTGCCATGTTGCATTCACCAAACCATCTACATATTTTCTCCACACACAGATGTGTTCATTTGCTTCTAGAGTTATCTTTGCCCCATGGGTAATGGAGTGTTTCAGAGTATTAATATGTTTATATTAGCAGCACCCATCTAAGGGAAGGTGTGCGTATTCAGCTATTACAAATAGGAAACATGAACTCTAAGCATTGATTTTTATAACTCTAGGGTCTGTCTGTATTACGATACTGTAAATCATGTGTTCAAAATTCTCTTGTTTTGAAAGTCATTAGAGCTGGTAATATTTAACAATTTGTGAAAAATTTCTTGGCACTAAATCCAACTTCTAAAATGACAAGTACATAGTAGCTACTTTATAAACTGTTGTTAACAGGCAGCTTGACATCACCTTAGAGCAAAACTGTGGAATACTTCTTTTTTACATTTAATGCTAAGTTCAACAGTATACCAGCTACAGTCCTTCCGTTCATGTTGAGAAAAAAAAAGTTATTCTTTGTATTTCATAGTGAAAGAATTCCACAGAAAATACCTCACGACACACGCATAAGGAAACCAAATGATGGCTTTATTATGTCCTCAGCTGTGAGTACACAACTTCTCAAGCACAGCTGCAGAAATCCTCACAGGATGGCTGCTCCACAGGGTAAGTATGTCCCCGTGGAATATCATGGCAGGGACTGGCAGGCAGGACACATACTCTGCCATCCAGCCTGGAGGAGGGCAGCCAGGGAGCACCAGGGCATGTCTAGCCCTGGCATCAGGGTCCTTACAGGGGCTGGGTACAGGGTGAGACCAGACCAAGACAGGTCTGCAGGTGTGCCCGGCTTGGTGGGGGACATGGCCAGGCAAACCTGGGCTGTGGGCAGCTGGAGTCTGGCTCTGCCACGGTATCACCAGAGCAGGGGGTGTAAGACATGGACATAAGAGTCCAGCAAAAGGCTGCTAAGAAGATGAAGGTGTTGGAGCATCTCTCTTACGAGTAAAGTCTGGGACTGGAGAGGAGAAAACTCCAGAAAGAACTTTTCAATTTATACAACCACCTGAAGGGAGGGTGCGAAGAAGATACTGGGCTTTTTTTGGTAACGCACAGAGGCAACTCAAGAGGCACAAACTGAAACACAAAAGATTCTCTTTGAATGTATCCTAGGCTGACTGTATGATGCTTTTATCCCCATTTCATCTGTTTAGCCCAGAAATAAGTTTTGCACCTTTAAGACAGGATCTGAGAGCAAAGGGGGTAGAAGGAGAAGCAAGTGATGGAACATCTGAGGCAGTTGTTTTCAAAACATAGAGATAACTCTTTCAGCATTCCTGCTCCTGGACTCGGAGTTGTCTGCACAGACAGCAGAGAGCTCTCCTTTAGTTTTTTTTTTCCCCTCTTTTGTTTTTTTGGCTAGTTTTTTTTAATTAGCTGAGACCGAAGGTTTTTTTTGGATTGTTCTGCTGTTGTTCGATCCAGGGACACCAGGACCATCACCCGGAGGAGGGGGCTCCCCCCAAGCGGCACTGCAGCCGGGACGCCGGGCCCGAGCCTCGGAGAGAGAGAGAGACTGAGAGAAGAACCAAAGACGCACCCACGGAAAAGACTTTTTCTGAATTTGCCATCTCTTCAGAACGGCAAGAGGTTTTGTTGTGCAGTGTTGTTAGTTCTTTATGCTTGAGGGTGTTTTGCTTGTTAAATAAATAGTTTTTTCCACTTTTCTCCAAGGAACTCTATTTCCCGAACCAGCTGGGGGGAGGGGTGGCTTGGATCTGCTTTTCTGGGGGACCCCCTGCGGAGGTTTCCTCCTAGATTTGCCCTAAACTAAGACAAACATCAGAAAACATTTTTACTTTGTGTGGTGGTGTCTGAACACTGGCAAAGGTTGATCAGAAAGGTCATGGAGTCTCTCACCTTGGAGATATTCAAATGCCATTTGAACAGGAGGCTGGGCGACAGATTTAAGTGGCCCTACTTGACTAGGATGGCTCCGCGCTCTAATTATGAAGTCCACTTCAATCTCAATGATTCTGTGATTTATCAATTTTTTTTTTTCATTTTCTGAACTTTCTTTTATTTTTCATAGAGCAATGGGAAAAAAATAGGGCAAATGGTTTTTAGACTCAAAAAAGTATGCAAAGTATTTTCTTGTTTCAAAACCTGTAAAATTCTAATATTATTGCTAAGAATAAACAATAAAATTACTGTTGCTTTGTCCTTTTTTGATAATTTTAATTTTCAAGCAAATTGGTTTTAAGATTAACAGAAATGAAAACTGCATTTTTGTGTACTGAACAATTATGCATGGTCTGTTTGCTTCTTTTTCTCAGCATCTTAGACCTACAACTTCCTAGTAGGATATAATGCAAGATTTTATAGAATAATATGCTTTGAATTAATCAACATAATTAGCTATTTTGAGAAATCTAATCACCCACATTTTGCCATTTAATTATGCTTATCATTCTCCTTTAGAAATATTATTTATTCCAGCTGTGTTTAATACAGTGTCTATAGCATTTTATTAAAAGTCATGTTTAATGCTGACTACATAAGACCATGACACATACTAAAATGTAAAAAACCAAAAAAATGTGTTTTGTTTTTGAAATGATAATATACTGTTCACCATTGTGTAGGTAATGAAGCAATTTTAAAATGCATTCTACAGTTATTAGCATTTAATAGCAATCCAGTAGTAATTATCTTATTAAATGGTAAGGAACTTAGAAAAAAGATTGACAGCCAAGGATGATGATAAATACATGCATGGCATTTTGCTCAAGTGTCATAAATGCTGGACATAGGTCTGTGATAAAACATACTCTCTTCCTTTTGAATGAAAAAGGAGCCCAATATTTTCCCATCATTATATTTGGGAACTCTGAAAACAAATGTAAGAGTCATCACTAAACAATGTTTGCTTCCTTGGAATGGAGAAAACAAATATTTCCTGATATTATCATTAACCACTTGGTTCACTGAGGATCAGTGATAATTGCACACCGAGTGTATAGAAATAAGTGGCATATAATTAGCTTTTTCAAATAAAACTAATTGCAAGAAAAATAGCAGCAAAGTAGTACAATCATAATTAAATGATATGATAAATGATGAATACTGCCTGTTAGATTATTTCTTATTTATACGTTTTATTTTGTTTCAATTTGTTTTAGTATTCACTTTTTACATATTGGCACTGAATTAACCCCTTGGCAAAAAAGAAATTTCCTACCAAATGCACATAGACATTTGCTGTGGGTTTTAATTTTATTTTTCATGCAGCAAAGGCAACGAGCTCAGTCCTTGGGGTCGCCTTATGTGCATGTCGATTCTGTTATTTTTAGACTTCTAAGATGAGCAGAAAATAATAATAACACTATATGGGAAATATGACTGAATCCCTAAAAGACAACAATCCACGAGTCTAAAGTGTGACATCTGAGCTTCATAAATGTTTGAAAATAATGGGGCAATTGGTGCTTATCTTTTTCACTTTGTGCAAGTTTGTATCTCACACTCAGAGAATTGACAAGCTTTACAATTCTGAAAATGTTGTCAATATCTCCTCATTAAATTATATTACACATTTGAGAAAACAAATATTTTGTACTATATATAGCTTAGAGACAGAGAGGATGTTGTTATTACTACTCCCCTATAAGGCATCTGCAACATCAACTCCAAGATAAAGCAGAGCCCGAGAATTTCACATGAACTGCTGATCAAGCTCCATCTCTGTTTCTTTCCAGCATCCCCTGCACTTGCCTTCTTTGCTTCATTAAGTCCTAGTTTTCAGAAATAGATTTTTCCCTTGTCTATGCTGCAGAACATGGTTTCTTCTTTTGAAACATCCTATATCTCAGGATTGAAGTTATTCTCCAAAACATTAAACTATTTGTGGAGAATATAGGCTGATAAGGGTCAAAGTTGTTTCTTTCATTTGCTTCACTGCCTAAGTTCATTGCTTAAAAACAAAGATTTCATGCAAATACAAGCTGAAAACTTGTACAATTTTCTCAGTTTAACTAATAAAAAAATCAATGATTTAAAGACGAATAAATCCTTACTTGTACACGGCTAACAAATTAGTTCTTCAAAAGATCTGTCTCAGATCCTTATATCTGAGTACAGCAAATCATTTACACTGTTTAGGACTCTGCTGAACATTTACATAATATCTTAGAAATGCAGCAACTTATCTACTCCAAAGTTTTACCAGTTGGACTAAGGGTTTTCCAAAGAGTCTGATTGATATGAGAAGACATAAATTGTTCTTTCAGATTCAGGTATTAGGAGTCTTCAGATTTAGTAGATCACTTACGGAATATTAGGATTTTTTTTAAAGCTGGGGAATTTTAATTCTACAAACATCTTTAAAGAACAGTAAGGGTTTTATTTAAAAGTATATACATATGTAAATGAACATGCACATTTATATACTATATATGAATGGATATACATATCTATATATAGAAACATATATAAATATGTATAGATGAATTCTTCTAAAAACTTCTTGTCAGTCAGCAACTACTGAGAAGTTACATTTCTTTAAAATTGGTACAGGAAACTCAAAATCTGCTCTATGTTCAAGTTTTCAGTGCCATAAACATAAGATATCTTTCTAAGATTCATTTTGCTACACTATGGTAATTTTCCCTTCTCTGCTCTTCTATCCCTCTTCTCCTTCTGCTTCCCCTTCCAATTCCCCTCCCCTTTTAACATCTCTCCAGTTCTGGAAATCAAAACATGGGAGTTAAAGTACATTCATAAAGCACCTACTACCATTGTGTGCGAGTTTGCAGAATCACAGTATGGTCAAGGTTGGGAGGGAATTTGGGAGGTCATCTTGCTCAACTCCCCCCAGTTCAAGCACAGCCATCTCGGGCAAGTTGCCAGGGATGGAGGCCACAGGTCCTCTTGGGGCACACTGTTCCCATGCTCAATAACCATCACAATAAAAAAGTGTTTTCTGATGTTTAAAGGTAATATTTTATGTTTCAGTTTGTGCCCATTGCCTCTGGTCCTGTCACTGGTCACCACTGGAAAAAACATGGCTCCACCTTATTTGCAGAACTTCTTTGAGCTCAGTGTGCTAAATGTGAGGGTTTTTTGTCAGAAGAAGAATCTTAATCATAGACAGTAAAAAATATCTACATTTCATGTGCATTCTGAAATTAATAATACAACAAAAATGAGAAAAAATCAGCAAGTTCACACGTTTGCTAAAAAAATTATTGATTAATTGCTTCAATAAAGGTGCGAGCTCTTGACTTTTATAATTTTGATTAAAGAAGCAGAAAGCATCCGGATTGATAATATTGGGGTGGGGGACATGGGGAATTGCATTAACTTTTTCCTTGAATATGTAATTAAAATTAAAATGTAGTAAAGTTCGACTTTCAAATGATCAGATGAAAATTGAAACTTCCCTTTAGCACATCTAGTGAAATAACCCTGGCATGTATTAGCAAAATGAAATCTTATAAATAGTATAATTACTAACTGAATTATTAAACCTGTGCTTTCAATATCTTGTTTTTTGAACTTTTTAGTAGGCATCACTTTTTATTACCTTTCCATTCTAGAATTAATTCAATAAAGATCAGATTTCGTGACCTGGAGAAACACCCTAAAGATTGCTTACTTAGACTTTCAGTGGACATAAGATCTGCAGGAACGGCTTTCACATAGACATTTGTATCTCCCACACATTCTTTAAAATGAAGAAATGAACAATATAAGAGGCATTAAAAAAAGCCACTACAAAATAGTTTTCCTTTCAACAAAATATAAAATACAAAATAAATATTCAGTCCTTCTTTTTATGAGATATTACATTAGAGACTTGCCACTAACAATTCCAAATTCAATACAACACAGAAATTTTACATATTTGTGCATTTAAATTCTAGAGGCACACAGAATTAAGAATACCTTACATTCTTTGGTACCCACAAATAATAAAATCTGTAATCTGTTTTGTCAATTAGCTGAAAAAATAGTTTGAAAAATACTTAGCTACATGTCAAAACCAAATAATTTTAGACCAAGACACAAGGTAATTCTTTTGTACGAAAACAAATTTTATACAAAGAGAAATTTTATGTCATTGTTTTAAGAAAAAAATCCCAGAAACTCAGATTACTCTTTGCCACATGAGATACAAGAGATGACACTGGAATTGCCATCAAAGATTGCAATGTATTACATTGCTCTGGAGAAAGAGTTTGGTGTATGATTAAGTGTGAAAAAACCTGAAAGTAATGGTATAAATTACTGTATATGTATAGATTTATACCACATAAAGCAAAACTGGCTGCATCAATAATTCATTTCATGTTTCATATGGTGACCCATTATTTGAGTAAGCAGGATGAACAATTAATACTTCCATAGTGTCTGCATGCTTCAGTCGGCATCATTTTGTCTGGTGGTTGTGTAGAAAAAAAATAATCTTTTGCTCTCTTCATTATTCCTCACACAATTTTTTGGTGTTCAGAATTAAATCATATTTTAAAAAATGATTCACTTAATATGTGATATTAAAAGTAAAAATTTCAATCTAATTTTTTGAACTGATAAGGCATAGTTCTGGTGATATATGTGAATGAAATTCAGTAGCAGTAGAAAGGATTGGAGGGGAAGGAGAAATGGAAGAGGAACTAAATCAATGTTTGTGTAGAAAAATGAGTCTTAGGAAGAGATCTTTTGCTGCAATTATGGCACTGAAAATAAAAATAATTGTAGAACAGATTTTATTATTCCTGTCCTAATTTAAAAGAATAATAACTTCTTATTAGTGGATGCCTGACAAGAAGTTTTCAAAATAATTTCTTTTATAAAATACCAAGTATGAAGTGACCAGTTGCAGGCATATACAAATGTATAGCCTTCTAACTAGCCCTCTTCACGATAACATTAGGCACAGGTCTTGTACTTATCCTTCAGCCACCTGGAAGACAAATTCAGCCTATGCAAATAAGGCTCAGAGTACAAGGTTGTTTCTCAAGGAGTTTCCCATGTTTAACTTATTATCCACTCCATCTTACTCTTGTTTGGTCTAATGGTGTCATGCATCTCTGAGAGCATTTCATCTATATACATACATGTCACGTATCTGTAAGTCATCGCACACTGTTTCAGCTTCAGCTTCTGTTCTTTACGTCCTCATTCAAGAAAAAGAAAGGGACAGTGATAAATGATCAGTCTATTCACATATTTTAACAACTAATGGAGTTTATGTGCAATTATGCTTCCTATGCAATAGCTACTAGTCAACAGACTCCAAGGATATATTCAAATTTTTATTCAGTACTTTTTTATGACTTTTCCTACAATTGCTACTTCAGTTTTGCTCAGTCACGGAGTTGATTTATTTCTAATAAGCAGATCACTATAATGAGCTGTCTCATTTCATATTTTTGTTCATGGCTCGTAGATTCCCCAATATATCTCAATAAAATATGTAGAAAAAGAGGCAACTGTCCAGTAAATATCAGAGATAGTATGTTTCAGACAAATTAGGAAATAAAAGCTTGAACTGCTAACATTACTGCTTGATTATGGAAGTCTCTCTTGATAACTGTAAACTAACATGATCTTAATTTCCTTGAATGTCCTACATATTTTCCCATAGAGTTACTGTGAGTTAACTTTTATTCAGTACAGCTGACTTTTACTCACACAGGGATTACACTATGTTTTATTTTGAATTTTGTCTTTTTTTTGCTGTTGTCTTGAACACATGGAATAATATGTTTATTTCACCTCAAAAATTTACAGTGATCTGACTTAATAATAGATTTTATATTAAACCTTACATAGTAAAAAAATATTTAGCAACAACATTTTTTCTAAAATTGAAGTAGGAATATGTTTAATTTGCATAAAGCTTAATTTGTCTTTTATTCATTATCTCAGGGCCTAATTTACATAATAAATTATACCCAGTCTCATTATTTTATGTGGGCAACAGTGCATAATAGTCTTAATTATCTAGACTTTATTAACTAGAAAAAAACTATAGTTAGATGACAGATACAGGTATTAGAGCAGTGCGAATGGTTATATTTTAATAATTAAGTAATGAACATTTTTAAAAAGAAAATATGTCTTTCTCCTTGGCAGAACTAGATACAGCATATGGAATATTCTTTTTAAATTTTAGGCTTTGTAACCTAACCTTTATAAACCTGCTTTTCACTTTCACATTATATCTTAGGTTCATTGTGCCTTTTGTCACTTTGGTTTTTGCTCCAAGTTTTTTTAATTAAATGTATCCTAGTTGAGTTAGTAATGTGTACTGGGTTTGTGTGCCAGGCTTTGGTAGAGGTGGGGCTACAGGTCTGGCTTTTGTGAGACGATCTTAGAAGTTTCCCTCATGTTTGGCAAAGCCAATTCCGGCTGGCTACAGGGTGGACCCACTGCTGGCCAATGTTGAGCCAATGATGAATGATAGTAATACTGCTGTGATAACACGTTTATGGAGTTGGAGTATAGTTTTCTAGTAGAATTTGTGCTTTCAGTTTTTAATGAATTCTATTTTGTAATTCTCCCAGAAACTTGCAGTACATTTACCTGAAAGATTTGCCTGTCCACTACCTACAATTCATCTTTTCAACGAGTGATTCTAAAACAGATGTTGTATGAAAGTTTTTGATAACATTTCATGTTTTAAATGTCATGGACTGTTCCAACTAAAGCTAAACAAAGTATAGTGCAAAAACCAGAAACTTGACACTACAGAAAAGTAAAAATTCCATTTGGTTTTTATTACACAGTAAAAAGGATGTTTTGCTTAAGGACAGACATTTTAAGTCTACAGTAAGAATCACTCCTCTGAAAAAATAAACTTTGCTACTCAAACAAATATGACTATGGCAGGATATGAATAATAAGAGGATTAAAAAATTAGCATAGCCAAAGTATGATTTGTTATTCACGTTTTAGTAATAACAGCCTTCCGAAGTTTAATTTCTTGGCCTCTCCCCTCATCTGAGAGGTTATTTTAATTTAATTTGGGGTTCTTTTTCATCCTGTCTGGTTTCTTATTTTCCGGAGCATAATACAATGATTCCTCAGCTATTTACTTCTAGTTAGATCAGGAGTTTCAAGTGCTCTGGTTTTTAAGCACCTGTTTCTTAAAGAATGGGCTGTATTATAATGAGGATGTTTCAGAAGATTAGTCATTGTGAAAATGGAATGCATTTAAAAAAATGCTGAAGATAGACTAATTGTCCTATCTTTATGCTTTAACTAGTTTTCTAGCTTTTCTATTAATTCCTTTGCAGTAACTTAAGCTTGCAGAACACAGTTAATCTCTGTGGTGTCTGAATATTTTGCCAAAATAGTTCATTACTCTGTTGAGTAACAACACAGTGAAACAGGATTCATCTTGTCATTGTAAGTCTAGGTTTTATAGTTTTTATATTTCTGCACCGGGTTCATGTGGCAAGGTTTTGATAGAGAGGATAGAGTTGGCTACTGTGAGAGAGTACCATGGCTGGCTCAAAAAAGAGGAAGAGAAGAGAAGAGAAGAGAAGAGAAGAGAAGAGAAGAGAAGAGAAGATTTTCAGGTGGAAGGGACCTACAATGATCATCTAGTCTAACTGCCTAACCACTTCATGGCTTACCAGAAGTTAAAACATGTTGTCCAAATCCTCTCAAACACCTTCAGTCATTGATCATCTCTCTAGGAAGCCTGTACCATTGTTTAACAACCCTCTCAGTTAAGGAAGTCATGCTAATGTCCAGCCTCAATATCCCCTGGTGCAGCTCTGAACCATTGTCACATGTCCTATCACTGGATCCCAGAGAGAAGAGATCAATGCCTCCCTCTCCACTTCTCCTTCTCAGGAAGCTGTAGAGAGCAATGAGGTCTCCCCTCAGGCTTGTTCTTTCCAAAGCAGACTAGTTCAAAGTCCTCACTACTCCTCATGGGACATTTTTTCCATCCCTTTTACCATTTTTGCTGCCCTACCCCAGGCTCATTCAAGGAACTTCATATCCTTCCTGAATATTGGGGCACAGAATTGCATAAAGCAGTCAAGGTGAGGTCACAGCAATGAGGTCACAGAGGGACAACCACCACTTTTGACAGGCTGGTGATGCTGTGTTTGATCCTCCCCAGGATGTGGTTTGACCTCTTGGATGCCAGGACACTCAGCTGACTCACACTGACCCTGTTGCCAACCAGCAACTCCAGACCCCTTTCTACAGGGCTGCTCTCCAGCCGCTCCTCTCCCAGTTTATACTTGTGGACAGATAGAGCCAACTCAAGCCATACTTGATGCAGGACAGTATGGCTGTTCGGTGTTCTGGGAGGCAGGGAAATAACGACAACACACCCAAATGATCATGCACAACAGCCCCTCTTTTTTGACCTCTGTTCATCTTATATAGGTTTTTGGGGTTCTCGTGCTTGGCAGTGATTGGCCGGACCTGTCGCTGCCTGCTCGGCCACCCAATAGCTGACCTCATCGTTAACAGTCCAGGCCTGCTGTCCAACGATTTATACTGGTCAGGTCATGTACTCCAACTGAGACATTGCATATTATATTAATACAGCTGTAATTAATTAATTTATTCTGCAACAGGACAGAGCTGAACCTGTCAATCATGATGGTGGTTCTTCTTTGATTATATTTTTAGGAAAGGGTAAATGTGAGAGGGGAGAGTGAAAAAAATATATTATGCAGAAACAAAAATAAAGCGAGAAGTCACCGACGTGGAGAGTCACGGACACCTACACACGATCGTTGTGATCAGTAGAATGCCACTTTATTGCCCAGGATAGCTTCCTTATAAACAAAATGCTTTGGATACATGCATTGTTCACATGCTTAGTATTCTCTTATGATTGGTTATCATGCATTGTTCACGCGCCTTAACAGCGAATCAGTAAAGCTTCCTACTTCCATATATATACTACTATTTCCTATTTTTCTATATATGCACTATATCCTATATTCCTGCTGACTGTTACTATTTCTCCATATATGTACCGCTTCCTATAGTTCTGCTGATGCTATTTTTCCATATATGTACTGTTTCCTGTAATTTTGCTGACTGTTGCACAAAGAGCTCTTTGCCCTTGAGCAATACTTTTGCTCTCAGGCTTGTAAGCTTCTTATCACAAGGCCCCTAGGCCTCTCAGGCTCGTAAATTCTGGATTGTTCACATGTCCGTTATTGTGCAAATACCCAACACAAAAACTCTCCTGCAGTCACAAGTGTGAGAGAAGGAAATGGCCACATCACAGCAGATGTACACACTGCAGCCCATGAAGGTCCCCACAGTCCCCACAGGGCAGCAGGTGGGAAGAACATGATGGAGCAGGCAAGAACTAGGAGGACTAAGCAATGGCAGACAGGAACATTATGTACTGACCACAGCCCCCATTTCCCCGGGCTGCTTTGATGTGGTATCGGTATCAGGACTGAAGTTGAGCATGGACAGAAGGGCTGGGGGAAGGTATTTTGAGTTTTCTCTTCAATTAAGTCTGAAACTCTGAGGGCAATAGTGTCTCTGCATCTAATACAGAGACACAATTTAAGACAAAACTGAACATAGTAATAATGATACTCCCCTTCTCTCCACCTATTTATGCTATTTTTAAGTTAAAAAAAAAAAAGAGGAAGTAAAAATAACAAGAAGAAATTACATGTTTTATCTTCATGCATCAATTTTTTCTTTACCCAAACTGATTCTTTTTCAAATGTTATATTTCCCTTATTACTCTAGAATTTTTGTGTGTGTGTGTGGGGGGGATTTCACAGGACAAGATAAATATCCAATATGCATATCAGATTTATTTACTTTTGATCCAGTTACACATTTGATAACCAGAAAGATAGAAATTTTGTTTATCTGGAAATAAGACTGAGAGGAAAAATATCTTAAGGCTGGGAGGTGTCTAACTCCTGTCCATATTGCAATATTTAATGTTTGAATTTAGTTTCAATGCTTGTACAAAATATTATTTAGCTAGGAAACTAAGAACTCTAGCTCGTTGTGTATCTAGTAAAATCAAACACAGCAGACTGATGAGATGAGAATGTCATCAAATTTTTTAGTGAGAAAAATCTACCCTAGATAATTAAAAAAATGAAATGGAGGGCAATGTTTTGGTGAAATCTTTACGCAGCCTCAGCTGAACAAATATGGTCCTATGAAATATTAAAGAACTTGTGTGAAGAAAGGAATTAGTGGCTGTGAAAGTGATCTGAGCTTTCTAGGCCCTCATGAAGCACCTTGCTGACAATTTTCATAGAAAAGTAGCATGTCCAAAGAACCATTTTTTGTTAAACATGAATTTCCCTGGTGCTGTCCTACTCTCTAAGTGCTGTTACCTGCAGATATAAATCACAGGGTATTGTTGCATAGGAAAAGTTGTTCTGTATTATTTGGCCACTAGTTCAGAGTAGGATTTGAATTTCTTTGCATAAAGTTTTAGCAGATATCTA
>WEKY01027114.1:29282-43996 GCA_013390045.1 Picathartes gymnocephalus | reverse complement strand
CCACACCTGCTCCTTGTTTGGCTTTTCCAGGCCCTTCCCCATCTATGTGGCCTCCTCCAAATCCCAAATCCCACACCTGCTCCTTGTTTGGTTTTTCCAAGCGCTTCCCCATCTTTGAGGCCTCCTGCAAGAGCTCTCCCCATTCCCAAATCCCACACCTACTCCCTGTTTGGTGTTTCCAGGCCCCTTCCCCACCTTTGTGGCCTCCTCCAAGACCTCTCCCAAATCCCAAATCCCACACCTGCTCCTTGTTTGGCTCTTCCAGGCCCTTCCCCATCTTTGTGGCCTCCTCCAAGATCTCTCCCAAATCCCAAATCCCAAATCCCACACCTGCTCCTTGTTTGGCTCTTCCAGGCCCTTCCCCATCTTTGAGGCCTCCTCCAAGACCTCTCCCCTTTCCCAAATCCCACACGTGTGCCCACACCTGCCTCGGGAAAGACGGCCCAGATGTGCAGCCCCAGGTCATCCATCTCCAACTCCCGTGGGCTTTGTGTCATTCCCAATTCCCGGAGCTCCTGGCACACACACACACACACACACAGAGAGCTCCAGACAAACAACGGCATTGCCATGGAAATGCTCGCGGCCATCTCCCAGCATCGCTGGCACTCGGCATCTCCTGACGTCTCCCAGATCCGTGTGCCGGCACCCAGGGATGTGGGAATGTGTCACCACCGCCCCACGCGTGAGCGCAGCGACCTCGGGATCGGGGCTTTGGGACAGCAAAATTCCCACTGGGGATTGTGCCAGCTCGGTGCCCTCGCCGTGCCCAGGCCCGGGTGGCGGTTTTGGTGTGGCCGCTGCTGCTCCTAAATCGGGGAGGAAACAACAGCAGGCTCAAACAAAAGCCTGGGGATCCCTGTGCTAATTTTACACCGCGGGGCCGAGGGCTCGGGGTGAATTCTGTGCTTTGCCGCCCCACGAAGGCGAGGGGAGGAGCTGGGAATCTTCCGTTTTATCTGGGATCGCCACGAGAACTTGGGGATGGGGCACGTGAGGGAGGCGTCAGCAGAAGAAGCGGCCCTGGGTCCTGCTGATTGTGCGGAATGCTGCACTTTGGGACACGGAGGGGACCGTGCGCATTCCGCTGCTCCGAGCCCAGGGAAGGAGCTGCTGCCACTCCCTGAGTTCTTCTGCCGAGGAGAGCACGAGTTGTTCCGCCCGGCAGCCTTGGAACAGCTCGTTACACAACACGGAGGGTCCCACATCCCGTAAAGCAACGCCTCGGGCCTTTGTTTCGCTTTTTGTATCTCATTTCAACACGGGAGTTGTCAGAATATTCTCTTTTTTTGGTGTGTCAGCACTCACAGCGTCTCTGCAAGGGGCTCTTGGACTTCCTGCTTTCCTGCAAGCCTTGCTGTGCTTTCCACAAGGTGTTTTCCACGTGGATTTGCTGCGGGAATGGTTCTGTGTTTTAGCTAATCTAAAATTTGGGAGAGAAATCCCCGCGTTTTGCTGATACACAGAGTTCTGTTCTGCTTCGCCTCGCTTGTGGTAGCACTGAGACCGTAATCACCCTGCGCTCATTGCCGGTGTCAGGTGGATCAGCTTCCACTAAAAAAAAAGGGCTGGGCGTTTTCCAGACATTGTAACTGCTGAAAGAAGTCGGAAAAATCTGAATTTTAGCAGGATGCACTGCTGAGGATCATTGTGGTACCTCGTAAAGGGAATTATAGGAGCAAGAATATCCTGGAAAGGACCCACAGGATCGTCCTGCCCTGCACAGACACCCCAAAAATCCCACCCTGGGCCTCCCTTTCTGTTGTCCCTTGCTGGGCAGTGGCGTGGCAGGGTTTGGGCACAGGGACACACAAGGACAGGCCTGGCAGAGCCGGGCTTTGCCCTGGTTTGCTTTTCTTGGGAAGTCAGGCTCAGCACCCCCTGCTCCTGCCAGGCCTGCTGGGCTGGAAAATTGGGTGTTAAATGGCACAGCAGAGCCAGCAGGGCTGCAAATGGAAAGGGAATCCTGATTTCCTTGCAAGTTCAGCAGTGAGAGGTTCTGGGCATGGGTCGGTGTCAATAAGAAATGATGTTGGAAATTGTTTTTATCTGTGGGAATTGTGGAGTCATGGAATGGTTTGGGTTGGGAGGGATTTAAAGCCCACGCAGTGCCACCCCTGCCATGGGCAGAGACACCTCCCAGTGTCCCAGGCTGCTCCCAGCCCCAGTGTCCAACCTGGCCTTGGGCACTGCCAGGGATCCAGGGGCAGCCACATCTTTGTGGGGAACCCTGTGCCAGGGCCTGCTTTCCATTTCTGTTGGGAAAAAATAAAAGAGGGATAAACAGCCACATTTCCTAAAAGGGGAGTCAGCCCCATCCTCCTTCCTGTGATTCCGTGATTTATTAATATTAAGAATGTAGGAATTCTGGTGCTNCCTGCCCAAGATCCCATCTAACCCTTCAGTTTGCAGCCATTCCCTGTGTCCTGTCCCTCCAGCCCTTGTTCCCAGCCCCTCTCCAGCTCTCCTGGAGCCCCTTCAGGCCCTGCAAGGCGCTCTGAGTTGGCTGTGTAATTTTGAGGGATTTTTTTTTTTTTTGAGGTTGAGAACCTGAGAGATGTTTCTGAGTTTCTATTTGAAGTGTGGCAGAAAGAGCTGAGCCTCTGGTCCTGGCACAGAATTCCCAGATTTGCTGTGGCTGCCCCTGGATCCCTGGCAGTGCCCAAGGCCAGCTTGGACACTGGGGCTGGGAGCAGCCTGGCACAGTGGGAGCTGTCCCTGCCCGTGGCACTGGATGAGATTTAAGGTCCTTCCCAACCCAGATTGTTCTGTGATTCCGTGATGTTGATTTTGATCCATTCAGATTTTCCTGCCTGCAGGGTTTTCTCCCAAGGCCTTTCCTTTGTTACTTCCCTGCGAATAAAAACCCCACTCTGAGCTGGAGCTTTCTCCCTCTCCCAGATGAGCCAGAGCTGTTTCCTGCACTGCCCTGAGGAAACTCCCTGCAAATTCATGGAAAACTCAGGTGCCATCAAGGCACTGTCCCTTCTCCCAGAGATTGGAGATGCCTCTCTGGAGGAGCTGCAGCCCCTGCTGAGCTCTGCCCTCAGTCCTGAACCCCAAAACCCCCAAATCTTCCACATCTGGGGGGGGGGGTTCAGCCAAATCTCCTGGGTTTTACTTCCAGTTTGAAAGGCTGGCTGGGTGGGTGGGGTTTGAAGCACTCTCAAAAACCCATTTCACTACTGAATTCCCATCCAGGCAGGAGCACAAATTGCCAGAAATTTCAGAATGGTTTGAGAAAAACTGTGATTAAATTCTTCAAGCCTCCCAAATTCCCAGGTGATTTAATCCCCCAGGTCGATGACAGCAGTGACATCCAACACCTGTAAGCTCCTGATCTTCGTAAAGTACAGTAACTTTGCACAAATGTTAATTGGAGGAATTAACAGCTGCTTTAATCATCAGCACAAACTGAATTAGAGGGTTTTGATTTGATTTTATGGTGGCTGCTGCAGGTTGCACATGCAGGAAGAAGTGGATTATCCCAAAGATGCGAAATTATTCACATTGCACCAAACAGTTTCCTTAATATATTGTTGCAAGGACTAAATTCCTTTGGAGTGTGACTCCAGTGAGCTCTGTCCACTGATTCTGGGAAAAAATATGGCATCCTGTTTGTCATTTGAAATTTTAAATTATTAATTTTAAATTGTTGCTGGGTAATAAAGAAACCAAGACTAAGAGCAGGGCCTTTTGTTGCCCCCAGGATGATTTTTCTCTGCCTGGAAGCAACAAAGAAGGTGCTTGATGAATCCTCTTCGAGTCAATCCGAGAGAGAATTCCTGAATCTTGTGGAATCAATGATGTGGGATCTGCAACTCTTCTCCAGGTGGGTGGTGCTGGGTGAACTGGATGATCCTGAAGGTCTCTTCCAACTTGGTGCTTCCAGGATTTCTCATTCATCGAGTATTTCCAGCATCTCCACAGTGACCTACAGAGTTGTTTTGGTTTTTTCCTGGGGATTTCTTGGACAAAAACGACCTGTGCACGTTCTGGATCATGGAATCCTTAAGTGGAATTGGTCTTCAAATGTAAATCCAAGTATTTCCTGTTCCATCAGAAGTCCTGCACAGGGAATGAACTCTTGGAAGCACCAGGCTCACTGTGTCTGGAGCACAGAGGGTCGTGCAGCTCCATGAGAGCTGGAGCTAAGAGTCACAACTCCAGTTGGATTTTCCAAGATCTGAAAATGCTGAAGAAATGCCTGAAATCTGCATTTTTCTGCCCAGACAGACTTTTTGTATGGAAAAAGGATTTTTGAATGGGAAAAGAATGAATATCCAAGGAAACCTGGTAAAGAAATTCTGTAAGAAAAGGAGAGACAGAGCCTGGCTGAACATTCTCCACTTTAATAAACTGGAATTTGGGAAGAGCCACCACCATCAGGGAAGCAGGAGACAGGTGGGCTCCACTGGAACAAGGGAAAAGACATTTTTTCTTGATTATTTTTTTGCTTTTCTCATGTATTTTCCAGATTTTGAGCATTTCTGCAGGATATCAGCACTGTGAACAGCAACGTGGCTTTTGCGTGTGTGATTTCTGGGGGTGAAGGGATCAAAGCTCATCACTCCTCTAAATGAACCTGGGTTAGGGATTGCTCGGAGAAAACGTGGTTTAAACTTGATTCAATTGGATCAGCTGGTTCATGATGCTCTATTTGCACAACACAGTCTATAAGCAGCAAATTCCTGCCCAGAGAAGAGGACAAACAGCTGGAAAAGCAGGGAGAGGCTTCGTGGGGGAGGCATCGTTTTAATTGCTGGAATTCCATTATCACTTGCCCAGCACTGGGAGGATTGCTCAGCACAGCCTCAGAACCCTCTGGAAGGAGCTGGAGTGGCAATTCAGCCAATTTCCCGGATTTAGAGAATCCCAGGATCCCTGAGGTTGGAAAAGCCCTCCCAGAACATCAAATCCCAGCTGTGCCCGATGCCCGCCTTGTCCCCAGCCCAGAGCACTCAGTGCCACCTCCAGCCCTTCCTGGCACACCTGCAGGGATGGGCACTCCAAAGCTCCCTGGGCAGCCCCTGCCAAGGCCTGAGCTCCCTTTCCATGGGCAAATTCCTGCTGCTGTCCAAGCTGAGCCTCCCCTGGCCCAGCCTGAGGCCGTTCCCTCTCCTCCTGTCCCTGTTCCCTGCACCAAACTCCCCAGGGATGTGAGGCAGGAAAAGTGCTCTGGGCAGGGATGGGGATCTGCAACTCCTGGGCTTGAAATTGGGGCTGTGCTGCCTCACGATGGGAATCTGCTGCATCCCAAAGTTCTCTCTGGGCTCCTGGTGCCAGGGGAATGATGCAGATGGGGCTGGGAATGGTGGAGAATTGTGCAGAGCCACAGGGTCCCCCCTGAGGCTCCTTTTCTCCAGGCTGAGCCCCTTTCCCAGCTCCCTCAGCCCCTCCTGGGGCTCCAGCCCCTTTCCCAGCTCTTTTTAACTCTGCTACTTCTCATTTTCATGCCTTGGCTCTGGGACAAGGCCAGGGCCAAGGGCTGTTGCCTCCCAAATGTTTGCAGAGCAATCCAACCAAACCCATCCCTCAGGTTCCTGACAAAAGCTCTCCTTGCCCTGCCAGAGCTGCAGTGCCAGGCCCTGGTTGTCTCCCAGGTGATGGAATTGCAGGCTCCTCTTGCCAGAAATGCACAAGATGCAGCCTGCCTTGATTTATTAATTTATTTCTCCGGTTTTATTTATTTATTTTGCATAAGATACCAACAAAGCCTAGCGTCCTTTTTCTCACCTGTGGCAGGAAAGCACTGAGGCAGAAATTCAGCCCTTCTGGCACCATCTGTGTGTGTTTACAATCACTGAAGGCATAAAAAAGACCTCAGTAAATTATATGGGGCTCAGAAATCTCTCAAAGTTTGCATCTTAGAGCTGATTTTTCTTTTTTTTTTTTTTTTTTTTCCTGCTTGGAGGTTGCTGGAAGGAACTTCCTGGGAGCTGAGAGATGCTTCACCCATGGACAGCACCCTCGGGATGTCTCCAGCTCCTGATGTCACCTGAGCCTCTCAAACCCATTCCTGCATATTTTTAGGTGCGTTTGCCTCAAAGCTTCTTCCCTCAGGGCTTCACCAACACACAAATAATCAGTGAGGTTTTTTTCCAGCTGCATTTAACACCCTCAATGCCCCCCAAGGCTTCCTTAACTCCCTAACTAGGAAGTTTTCCATTAAATCCAGCAAAAAAAAAAAAACCCTGTAATTCTGGATATTGTTGAAGCTCCCTGCTCCCCTCCAAGCACTGCGAGTTTCCTGCTGCCTTCTACCTGTTACATATTTGAAGACTCTCATCATGTTTCTTCTCTGTCCTATTTTCTCTAGATCAAAACAAGCAAACCCGGTTCTTTGAGATCTCCCTCCAGGGTCAGCTCTTTTTAAAGACTTTTAGCACCTTTTTGTGCTCTCAGGACTTTCTCTAATTGGCCTCGTGAGGAAGTTGGGCTTTCTGGAGTTCAGTGGCCAAAGGGAATCGTTCATTTTTCACTTTCAGGCCTCCCCAGGGCTGAGTGGGAGTGCAGGAATTATTCCATGCATCCCAACCAGCCCATTTAGACATTTCAGGACAAGCCTGTTAATTCTCAGGGAGCTTGAGCTCTTCCAAAATGCCCGTGGGTTTGTTTTTGTCCAGGTTTTTTTTTGCCTTGTTGGCTCCTTCCACTTGGGGGTTTATTCTCATCCACCTAGAGGTTTCTTCTCATCTAAAACTGAGTTTACACCTGCACCGAGTCCTGCTGCTTTCACACCATTTCCTTCAAGGATCAAGATGTTAATCCTGGTAGAACTTTCCCACTCGACCCACCATCCTGCAAAACACAAGGAAAACAGGGAATGGCACAAACCCCGGGCAGGGCACGTGCGAAAACGCTTCCCATCATTTTTCCACACCAACAACCAACCCTCTTGGAGGGTTTTTGATGTTTCAAACAGCTGATTCCACCTTTCAATGGTTTCATTTCAGTTCCCTCAGTGGAGGCAGCGCCAAAAGCCTTGCTCCAGTCAAGATATGCAATATCTATTGTCCATAAGAGCTGCTCCTTCTCGGGGGGAGGAAATGAGCCTGGCTCGGCAGGATTTGTTCCTGGCAAATCATTCTTGGCCTCCACTTATCATTTCATTATTTCCCCATGCACAAAAGAAAACTTTGTTTCATTGTTTGTTTCCAGAAATTTCCAGGAATTCAAGTTGGGCTCTTTTCTCCTCTGACATTCCTCCAAGCTGGTTTTTCATTCAGGTGATGGCAGCACCCGGCCCTGCTCTTCCCTTCTCCAGGTGTGGGAAAGGATTCCTTGTGGATTCCTCTAGGATTTGACCAGTCTTCCACGTCCTCTCAGTTGGTTTCTGCCAGGTTTGGCTGACTGGAAAAAGCCCAACTCAGTGAAATATTCTGCTCTGTTCTTCATGGTTACTCAGTGGGCCATTGTTCACTCTCCTTGCTGAGGAGTGGGGAGAAAAAGCCATCAATCATTCTGGCATTCCCTGGGTCACCTCTTCCCACCCTGCCATCCCAGTGGAAGAGCAGACCTGTTTTTCACTGCTGTCCTGCCCTAACTCCTAAAGGACAGCCACACCTTTCTGGGACTTTCTCTTTCCTTTGCTAATTATATTGATTTTATTCGTTTTCACTCTCACAGGCCTGTGCTTTTATTGCTCTTCCCAGTTTGCTGGAGTGTCTGCTCACCCTGGAGGGTTAATGAGCCACTGGTTGGGATTTAATTGAGTTGTGGCCTGAAGATGGGACACAGGAACCAAAGGTGTGCCTGTGCTGCTCTCCCAGAGTCTCCCTCTGCCTGCTCGTGCATTTAGAGCTGTTCCCTCATCAGGGAATCATGGAACGGTTTGGGTTGAAGGGATCTTAAAGCTCATCCAGCCCCACCCCTGTCATGGACAGGGAACTTTCCATGAGGTTCCACACCCGACCTGGCCTGGGACACTTCCAGGGATCCAGGGGCAGCCACAGCTTCTCCTCCCAGGGAACAATTCCCACATCCCATCTAATCTCAGTTTGTACCTTTCTAATCTTGTCTGGTATATTCCCAATAAGATACAATTTGTTACAATGACATTTGGGCTCCATCACTGGCCTGCCTCTCTCCCAGTTTAATGCTTTTCTTAGTTCAGCCATTTCTCCCTCTTTTTTTTCCCCCAGGCTCTCCTGGCACTCAGCACTTTGGGATAACCCAGCTGAGGGGCCCTGCTGACTGCAGCTCCCAAACCACACCTTAATTCCCAGAGTGCCAAAGCTTCATCTGGAACATCTGGGCCCTCCCAGAGCCCCAGATCCCTCCACAGTCATATTTTACCACCCAGCCATGTTTTACAGAATCCCAGGATCCCTGAGGTTGGAAAAGCCCTCCCAGAACATCAAATCCCAGCTGTGCCCGATGCCCACCTTGTCACCCTGAGTGCCCCCTCCAGCCCTTCCTGGCACACCTGCAGGGATGGGCACTCCAAAGCTCCCTGGGCAGCCCCTGCCAAGGCCTGAGCACCCTTTCCATGGGCAAATTCGTGCTGCTGTCCAAGCTGAGCCTCCCCTGGCCCAGCCTGAGGCCGTTCCCTCTCCTCCTGTCCCTGTTCCCTGGCAGCAGAGCCTGACACGCCCAGCTGTCCCTCCTGTCAGGAATTTTGGAAACTCCTGGACCCACCTGGCAGAGCCATTAACGCTCAGGAGAAAGGTGAGAGGGGCAGGGGAGTCAAAAGAACTTTCCTGAGCAGCCTGCAGGGCCAGGACACTTTTGGGATATCAGGATAAAGAGCAGGAAGATGCCCTTCCCTTTCCACAGAAAACAAGAATCAGCCATAAACTCACTTTCCTTCCTCTTGAGTGTGATGGGTTTGGGATGAGCTGGAATTACCCGCAGTTGGAGATTCTTTAGATTCTGGTTCCTCACTTTGAGACAGTGAAGGGTTCAAGTGAATATTTCAAGAAGTTGCTGCGTTCCTCATTCAGAGCACTTCACATGTGTAGCACCAATCGAATCCATTCCATCTGGGATCATTCAGCACTTCTGCAAACGAGACCACAAAATGTCAATTCAGACACTCAGAAACTGCGAGGGTGAAATTCGTGGCCACCTGCAAGAAGTGCGGTTTAACTGACTCGTGCAGCCTCACCCAAAGTGGGGAAGGAGGGATCCCATCCTTTCCTAAGGCACATCCCAGCTGGTTTAAACCCAAGAGCTCATCCTTGTCCACGTGATCCCCTGCAAATCCACTGCTCGTCTTCTGTCTGCTGAAACAAATGTGGAAAAACTTCTGGAGACAGCAGCCTCCTCTACTATGTCATCCTGACACAGCTCCAGAGTGGCTCCACCCTGAAAAATAAATGTGGCACGGAGCCCATGGAAAAGGAAAGCAGGCAATTATCTACTTTGCATATGCAGATGCAAAGGAGAGGAAGGAGAAATAACGCTCCTCATTATGTGCTATTGATTTTGCAACCTCGTCCTCATTTAAAGCAGATTGGATGTGTGCGATTATGCAGCTTTTTAAAAAGTAAACAGCAAAAAGAATCTGAACTCCTTCCATTGTGTGCAGCAGCACATCGTGGCAGAGGGACACGGAGCTGCTGGAGCAATTCCAGAGGAGGCACCAGCATGAGCAGAGGGATGGAGCAGCTCTGCTGGGAGGAAAGGCTGGCACAGCTGGCATTGCTCAGCCTGCAGAGGAGAAGCTTTGGGGTGATTAAGGGAAGTGCCTGAAGGGAGCTGACAAGAAAGATCCCAGATCCATGGAATGGTTTGGGTTGGAAGGAACCTTAAAACCCATCCACGGAATGGTTGGGGTTGGCAGGGACAGCTCCCACTGTGCCAGGCTGCTCCCAGCCCCAGTGTCCAACCTGGCCTTGGGCACTGCCAGGGATCCAGGGGCAGCCACAGCAAATCTGGGAATTCCAGCGCAGCCCCTGCCAGGGAACAATTCCTTCCCAAGATCCCATCCATCCCTGCCCTCTGGCACTGGGAAGCCATTCCCTGTGTCCTGTCCCTCCAGCCCTTGGGAATTGTCTCTCTCCAGCTTTCCTGGGGCTCCTCCAGGCCCTGCAAGGCCACCCTGAGCTCAGCCCAAAGCTTCTCCTCTGCAGGCTGAGCCATGCCAGCTGTGCCAGCCTTTCCTCCCAGCAGAGCTGCTCCATCCCTCTGCTCATCCTGCTGCCTCCTCTGGACACACAAATCCATGGTTTTTCCTGTTCTCTTTTAGCTCCTTCATCTTCCCACCACCCCATCTTTCCCTGTCCTAACCTTCTTCAAATCCACCCTTTCTTCACCCCAGTCTTTTTCCATCTATTCCCCTCCCTTTCCTTTTTCTCCTCTCTTTTACATCCTCTCGCTAAATCCTTGTCCTAAATCCTAAACCCACCTGAAATATGTGGTGTTTATGGACAAACCTCCTGGAGAAGTGAGGAAATAGCAGGGAGAACAGGCTTGGACTTGTCCTACACCCCTGCCTAGACCCAGGCAAACAAAACCTCACCTGGCAGGGCAATTCCTCTTTCCACAGGCAATTCCTGTCTTCTACCAAGACCTCCAGAAATCTCTCCTGATCTGGAGCTGGAGAGAACCAACATCCCGGTCCTAAACCTGTGATAAATTTTGGTTTTATTTTGATAATGAGCAACGTGTCGTAGGTGGAAATTAAAGTTCTTAATGGGAGGAGAGAATTGGCTTTCTGTCGTGCACACAGGACCTGGTGCAAAACGAGATTTAGTCCAGCCTAATCAGGAGATTACTAAAACCCAAAATAGCTGTGGTTACAGAGGCTGTGAATGGCGATTCTGAGCTTTCAAAAGTGCCTTTTTTTTTTTTCTTTCATTTCTCCCTTAACCCTGCCATGCTGGGCCAGCGTTTTTGTCAGGAGCCTCTGAGATATTGCAGGACATTTTTTCATGGAATCCCAGAATTATTGAGGTTGGAAAAGCCCTCCCAGATAGAGTCCAACTTGGGCAGCCCCTTCCAAGGCCTGAGCACCCTTTTCAGGATGAAATATTTCCAAATATCCAACTAAACCTCCCCTGGCCCAGCCTGAGGCCGTTCCCTCTCCTCCTGTCCCTGTTCCCTGGGAGCAGAGCCCCACTTTGCTACAACCCTCAAACATTCCCAACATCTTTTCCAAAGAAAAACCTGTATTTGCATATGTATATGGAATGCATGAGAACATATTTTTATCTTGTGCTTTATTACGAAGGGTGATTTATTGAGGGTGGAATTATTCATCTGTGCTCTCTGTGCTGATCTCTGTGATAGGCATGGATGGGAGAGACACCAGGATGCAGAGAGGATGGTTTGCCCAAATTCCAGCACGGAAAAAGTCAGGACATTTTGCATGACACTTATTACTTAAATAAAGTAAATGAAATCTCTATTAGGGGAGTTTTCATTTCCTTACTAAGTATTCAGGGCATGGCCTCTACTTGTTGTTCAGACCTTCCTCTCTAACCCTGTCCTTTTAAATATTAAATATTAAATTTCCTACAGTCTTTGGGTGCTTTGGGAGGAAAAACCAAGTTTGTGAGATTCAAGGTAGCTTGGACCTGGGGGACACCTTAGAACAAGGGTGAAATATTTGGGGATCATCCAGAGTTTCCATAAAGGGATGGACAGGGCAGGAGAGGGCAGGGCTGGAGCCTGTCCAGGGAAGGGAACAGAGCTGGGAAGGGGCTGGAGAATTCCTGAGGGAGCTGGGAAAGGGGCTCAGGCTGGAGAAAAGGAGGCTCAGGGGGGACCTTGTGGCTCTGCACAACTCCCTTACAGGAGGGGCAGTGAAGGGGGGGTTGGTAAAAGTGAAAAGACGAGAGAAAATGGCCTCAAATTGCACCAGGAGAGGCTCAGGTTGGAGATTGGAAAAGAAAAATTCCCTGGCAGAGTGGACAGGCCTTGGAATGAGCTGCTCAGGGAGGTCTGGAGTCACTGGAAGTGTTCAGGAGGAGTCTGGACATGGCCCTTGGGGACAG
This sequence comes from Picathartes gymnocephalus, assembly GCA_013390045.1. Lineage (NCBI taxonomy): Eukaryota > Metazoa > Chordata > Aves > Passeriformes > Picathartidae > Picathartes > Picathartes gymnocephalus. The sequence goes on along the minus strand of WEKY01027114.1, from coordinate 32,054 downwards.
GCTTTGGAGTGATGCTGGTGCTGCTGGGTGGCACTGGATGATCCTGAAGGGCTCTTCCCACATTCCTGATAACTCTGGGATTCTGGGATGCCCCATGAGATGCCCACACTCGTGTGACACTCAGGTGTAGTCACTCCCTGCGTTGCTGACATCCACGAGAGACCCTCAGGCACCCAGATCTCATTCCAGGGATATCAAATATCCACCTGGGAATGGCTTTATGGGGTCTCAGGATCAAGTGTTTCTTCCAGGAGCAAATCCTATCACGGACAAAAGTGGGTTCAGGCCGATATTTGGGGGGTCTTGAGACAGCTTTAAATCCAGCTGAGGGTGGGGTTCCCAAAAAGGGGGGTGTTGGCCACATGCAGATGTGTATTTAGGGAGATTCCATGTGGAATGGAGTCAGAAGTGAGAATGAACACGGATTATGAATTTATATCCAGCTGGAAATCCAATATTGGCATTTGAAAGCAACACTGGGAAGAGAACAGGGATCAAATATTTCCTTTGCTTCTGCCAGAGGAGCGTTTGAAGGAGGTAGAGCACTGGAAGAACTGGGAATTGGAGCTCTCCCCACTCCTTTCTGCCCCTGGCCAAAATATGACAGCTCCAAATGTGACAAAGACAACACCACGGGTCACCTGTAGCTGTGCAAGGAGCACCTGCAGGGTGGGAATGGCAGGGATACCGGGATTCCCTCCTGAATTTACCAGGCACACGTCCAGAATCAGGAAGAAGCTCAGGTCAGACACCACTGTATTAGAAAACAAACAGGGAAGCAAAGTAAAGGGAAGCAAACCCAGGGAGAGTTTGCACTGTGAGCACCAACAGGCAGTAAATTCTCCCTGTCTGTCAGCTGCCTGGCAATTACTGCCTGAGCACGGAGGGGTGGGAGCTTGGGAATATCTGTAAACACTTGTGCACAGGCAATTTGTCTTGTAGCAGTAGCCAGAACAACTCCCAGGACTACCACGGCCCTCCTGCCTGGAGGGCACAGGATGTGCTGGGAGCCACGGGGAGCTCACACCTGCCTGAGATGAGGAAGGCCCACAGCAGTACCAGGGCTGGCTGAGCTGTAAATCCTGCTGGAAAGTGCTGGGAGAAGTTTCCCGTTTCCATCCCTGCCCCTCAGGATCTGTGGCACCGACTGCAGCACCGTCCCTGTGCAGGCAGAGCAAAAGCAAACGAGCCTGGCTATGGAAAGGGCACGGCTGGACTCCCAGGGGAGGTGCCGAGGCCTCTCTGGGTGGGCTGGGGCTGGAATTCCACTGATATTTCATCGAAGTTTTTTAATCTCGACATCTGCTGCCTTCTCCGCTTTCCTTTTGGCCTCAGGCATGGTGGGGCTGCTCTCTCATCCCTCTTTCCTGAGGACAGGACCGAGCAACGAGGGCTTCAACAGCTTGGGCAGAACTCATCTCTCCTCCAAGCCAGACTGCTGGGCAGCGGTGTGATGGAAGGCGGGGACAAATCTGTGCTGTGGACGAGACAAAGGCTGTTCAAACAAACCCCCAGACCCTCAAACACCTTCTTTAGTGGCAGCAGGTGGTTCAGCTTCCAGCAGAGCCTGTGTCGGACGTGCTGCAGCCGGAGCGATCCGTGTCACTGACCTTGGTGGCTGCACGTGAGCCAGGGTGTGTGCCAGGGGTGTGTGCCAGGCTGGGAAATGCGAGTGCAGAACCTCCCTCGCTGGCAGGACTCGGGCACCAAGGCCAGACACGCAGCTTTACCTCCATCCTGCTTGCTCCCCGCACCTCCCAGAGCTGGGCACGCCCACCTGAGAGCTGCTCGCCCCACGGCTGCGACCGGGGGTGCTCTGGGCGTGCGAAAGGACCTGGGGGTACACGGAGGGGCTTTGAGGATGGAGAAGTCCTGGGGAATGCACCGATGATGGGGAAGGTCCCGGGGGTGCTCTGAGAACAGGGAATATCCTGGGTGTGCATTGGGGGGTTCTGAGGATGGAGAAGTTCTGGGGAATGCACCGATGATGGGGAAGGTCCTGGGGGTGCTCTGAGAACAGGGAATATCCTGGGTGTGCATTGAGGGGTTCTGAGGAATGCACCGATGATGGGGAAGGTCCTGGGGGTGCTCTGGGGGTGCGAAAGGACCTGGGGGTACACGGAGGTGCTTTGAGGATGGAGAAGTCCTGAGGAATGCACCGATGATGGGGAAGGTCCCGGGGGTGCTCTGAGAACAGGGAATATCCTGGGTGTGCATTGGGGGGTTCTGAGGATGGAGAAGTTCTGGGGGTGCCCGGAGGATGGGGAAGGTGCTGGGGCCTGCACTGAGGTGCTCTGAGGTTAGGCAAGGACCTGGGGGTACACTGAGGATGGAGATGTTCTGAGAGTGCCCTGAGGATGGGGAAGGTCCCGGGGGTGCTCTGAGAACAGGGAGTGTCCTGGGTGTGCATTGGGGGGTTCTGAGGATGGAGAAGTTCTGGGGGTGCCCGGAGGATGGGGAAGGTGCTGGGGCCTGCACTGAGGTGCTCTGAGGTTAGGCAAGGACCTGGGGGTACACTGAGGATGGAGATGTTCTGAGAGTGCCCTGAGGATGGGGAAGGTCCTCAGGGTGCTCTGAGCAGCTCTGAGGATGGGGAAGCACCTGAGGGTACATTAAGGTGCTTTGAGGATGGAGAAGTTCTGGGGATGGGGAAGGTCCTGGGGGAAGGACCTGGGAGTGCTCTGAGAACAGGGAATGTCCTGGGTGTGCACTGGGGAGTTCTGAGGAGGGGGAAGTTCTGGGGGTACCCTGAGGATGGGGGAGGTCCAGGGT